>JAQMWT010000107.1:0-41183 GCA_029834535.1 Chrysophaeum taylorii
CTAGCAAGGAAACTACAAGAATACAGCAAGAATGCTTCTCACAAAAGAGAGGTATGATGTCACCAAAAAGATCGGGAAAGGTGTCCCGTTGAACGGGTATCAAGCCTCAAGAGAGGGGGGGTAAGCCTTCGCGGTCAGGAGTTGCCGCCACACCTCCTTCGAATGGGTGCAGCCATGCGCCGCACAAGAATACGTCGTTTGATTCTCGGAATTCGTAGGTCCCTTGACGACGTAGTCCGCGACGATGCTCTTTTTGCGACCAACCTTCGGCGCCATCGACGCAACCGCCTCTCAAAAGTACTGGAAACTGGACAGCCAAGTACTGACGCGCTGAGAGGGTTTTCAAACCGAAAATTGAAAATATACAAACGAAACGATATAATATTAAAATAATATCGATATAAAACGAAATTATATTTTGCCCGTTATAAAAAACGTTTTAAGCTGTTCAATAGCCACCAGGTGGTTTTTATGCGCAAACGACGCCCCGTCCGCCGCTCTACGCGCAGGTAAATCACGAAGATCCAATTCGACGGTGTGTAAAAGTTTCTAGTTTGCGACTAAATCGCCCCGTCCGACGAGTAATTAATATTGACTTAACTAAGAACTCTGCTTAATCGAGACTTTTAGAGACGAGAAGACCATCGAACAGTTGTCCGGGAGGATCCCATGCTGTCGCCACACTGCAGGCAGCGGCAAAGGCGCTCGAGCCGACGGCCCAGGACGTGACATACCGCGAGATTATGAAAGACGCCGACGGCAAAGGGGCGACGCAATAGCTCGCCGCGCGCAAGCTCGACACCCTCGGCATTATCAAGGCGCACTGTGGCGTCGCCAACGATCCAGACCGTATCGCCCAGCTCGATCGCGCCGCGAGACTCGCCTCGTCGGTCTCCGAAATCACGCGCATCGAGCAAAGGGAGAGAAGGTCGAAAAAGGTCGCGCAGCAGGCCAGTCTACTCGACCTCGCTCCCAAGGCCGTCGCTAAACTCAAGTCCAAGGGCAAAGACGTCACAAAGATCACCGTCCGCGAGATCACCTCCATCCTCGGCCGCTACTTCGGCGTGGCCGAGCTTAAGGGTGACAAAGCGGCCCACGTCAAGGCCCTGCAGGACGCCATCGAGGCCAAACCTGACGCCCTCAGCGCGGTCCAGTCGGCCGCCACCGGCATCGGCACGCTCGGCCCGGACGACGACGACGACGACGACGACGACGACGACGACGAAGAAAAAGGCCGGTTCTTAATCTAGTCTTTACTCTAATCCTCGTGCTGACGCCGCGGCAACTCCCGCCTCCTAAGGCTCACCCCTCTTCTAGCCCCCCCCCTTATCAGGGGCACCCTACTCCGCTCCGATGATGTCAGTTTTCTCTATGACATCATCTTCCCTGATTTCGGTTATTCAAGTGTTCTTGATCATAAAGCAACAGTCGATCATCAAGTTGTGAGGACCAGGCACGGAAGTTGTTTGTGGTTGTGTGGCGAGAGAACGGCCGTCCTCGTCCAGTGACTCCATCAAGAGCACGGACGCGAGCGGCGAGCCTAGATTCGAAGGTGAGCCAGGTATGCATAATTTCCTGTAACGCCACAGGTGGTGGAGGAATACGAGATTCGAGCGACCATATCGGTCGCAGCGGACGAGTGCATCTTGCATTCTCTACACGGTCCGGACGAGCCGTGCGCGCCCTGATCAAGCGCGCCGACGAAGAGTTCAAGAGGGACCATCGCCGTGGGAAAGTTCCCCGGCCGGATACGTTAGTCGTCGGAGGTGACGACGCGCGGATCGGTTCGAGCCGACGCGCAACCCGGGTACCGCTGCCGCAGGCGAGCGGAGTGAGATCGCAACTCACTGAGGTATTGATTCCCGGGCAGATACGAATTCTGCCGCCCACCGGAACTGACAGATCAGTCGGTGGAAGACGCACGCGGCGACGATATTACGCGTGTCGTGGACGAGTAGAAGTCCCAGAGTCGGAGGAACACGAGAACAACGACGACTCAACCGTTTTGGACCCGTTCTGACTTTGGCCGATTAGAGCGAGCCGGAGCCGATATGGAGGACGATGATGCTGCTGACGAGCAGATACGAGAACCCGAACCTTCAAGTCGTCCCGAGGGGACGAACGAGCGGAACGATGATGATGAAGATGAAGTTGATGATAATGCTGATAAGGACTATGCTACCGAGGATGATGACGATGAATAAGAGCTGGACTACGACGGCGATGAACCGGTGGAAGCGCCGCCGGAGAGACAACCGACAGCTCCGTCAACACGTGCGCGAAACCCAGATGCAACGAACATGAACGAGTTTTACGAAGCTCATCTACGCGAGTTACGCCGAGAAAACGAACGCGCGCAAGAGAGACTTCTACAGCAGATAGCAGAAGAAAACGATCGCAAGGAACGGCTACGCCGGAAGGAGACAGAAGAGTTACGAGAGCAAGTGCGGAAAGCGAACTCTCGAGCAGAAGAACTCCAAGCTCGATCCGAGGAACTTCAAGATCGAGTAGATTTATTGACCCGAGAAAGGGACGATTTACGTACGCCGAGTCGATCAAGGCGAGCGAGGCCCGGGATCCCGACCCGAGGAAGAGCCGCCGCCTACACGAACACGCGTGAAAGTTAGGAAGCCGCGCTATGATGACGATGATTACGAAACTAAGGAGGGGACGCATGACGACGGGAAGATCGACAACAAGAAGTTCCTCATGGACTTCACTGACCGGTTCGCCAGCGCGCTAGCTAAACACGATCGCAGCAAGGATCGGCGATCAACCTCCGGATTAAAGACTGAAACGTTTAAATTGGTTCTTGATGGTCGCGACCAGGACCAGTTCGATTTAGATGCAGGCGCAGTGATGAGTACGTTAGCCGAAGACCATTTTAGCATGGAAAAGCTGCGGTACCTACTGCCAGTAAGCTTACGCGACACAGTCGCACCGATTTTCCGAGAACACTTGAAGAAATACAAGGACGAGTGCAAGGATCTCGACCATCCGGCGTCTTTTTATTTACGTCGGGATATCGACGATGATGAGTACGGTTCAGTGGTACGACGACTACGACGACTGAACAGGGAGTACTGCCTCAAGATTTTGAGATACTTCCGATCGAGTTGCCCTTTGCCTATGACGACAGAGGAATTATTACGAAAGCTTCAGAGTACGACCCAGGCGACCGTTCCGAAACGACCTGGGGAACGCCATGTGCACACTTATTGCACCAAATTCCAGAGCGAGGCGATGGCCTACTGCTCTGTGGCCAACCGAGACCTCAATGATGTTGAGATCATTTCTTATTTGATACGTGGACTGGAGTCCAACGAGCTACGATCCCGCGTGCGAACCATGCGCAGCGGGCACCCGACTACGTATAATACGTTTACGTCGACGTTGTCACTGATTACGCGGCTCGAGAACGATTACGCGACCGCGTTGGCGGAGCGGAGCAGCCGCAATTCGCCGAACCCGTCGAGCGGGAAGCCGCAGAAACCGCCGTCTGGACGCGGAGGCCGAGCGCTAGCTTCGGGACCGAAAGATAAGAAGACGAAATATGAATCGTAACGTTTAGAAGAGAATCCGAAAAAGTGGTACGAGCTCACATGCAAGGATTGTGGATTTTTCCTCTCGACCCACGACAAGGATGAACATGGGAGCCGCGTCATTTGCACCCGCGAACCCGATGACTATTATGTTGCGATGTGCAAGTACATCGAAAACGACAAGAAACCTCTCTCTCGAGGCAGATGGGAGAGTCGACAGAAGAAGGATACCCAGTCGCGCGATGATGGCAGTTCAAATGCCACTCTCGGTTCGAGCGCCGCTCATGATATTCAGAGCAGACTCAACGACATGGGCACGCAGCTGACCACGGTCATGGATTCCGTGAAGCACTTGAAAGATGGACACGGCCGATCGTCTTCGACACGACCGGGCCGTCGAGATAGCCGGAGCCCCCGACGCCGCGACAAGAGCCGTAGCAGCTCGCGTCCGCGCCGGCGGAAAGAAAGCCGGAGCCCTAGCAGACATTCGCGCCGACGCCGGCGACGAAGATCTCGCGATCGCAATTCGGACGATGGACGTTACCGAGAAGACTCGGGTCATTCGTCTGCTACGTTCGCGTTTACGACCCCTTGCGGTCAACAGTTACCATTAGGAGTGATGATGTACCCGGACACGGACACCCGCTCCGACGACGCAGCCGACGCCCTTGCCGCGGCCGCATTCGAAGATCGTGCTCGCCCGCCGCCGGACGAGCCACCCAACGAAGTGCTGACCGATCGTCGGTCTTTGGCACGGATTTATGAAGAGATGTCGAGCGACGAGCTCGAAGAGTCGAGCGATGAACTCGAAGCTCCACGATACTGGGAAGGCGATTCGGACTCGGAAGACGAAGAAGCTACACCTTGTGAACCAGTGTCCGCGATTACGTTACTTGACGAGTCGTCCACGGACGACCCACCGTTTGTTTTTGACGAGGAAGCCCTCGACGCTATCGGCTTATCTTTGGACCCTCCAGAGACGACCTTTGGCGACCGGACTGGCTGTGAGCCAGACATGGATTTCTGCAGCGATAGCACGGATGATCATTCGACGGACGAGACGATGACCATCGCGAGTGATGCAGACGACGATCTTACGATAGAGTTGACGTCGGGGACGACGCCATCTTTTCCTGCGGACCCCCCCGAAACGGTTTCGGTTACGACGGATCGAGCCACGGATACGCCGCCGGAAGAAAAGGATATTAAATCCATCATGCGTCGGACGAGAAGCTACGTGTACTGTCCGAAGACGAAAGGGTCGCTTCTCCGACTGAGCAAAGCCCGAATGTGTCACCGCCAGAAGAAGAGAGCAGTGACGGTGTCGCCGGAGTCGAGCCGAACCCGACCAAAGAAGATGGATTTAAGAAGAAGATTAGCAGCGTTCTCGATTGGGACGAAGACGAGCCGACGTGGAACCTGCAGGATTGGTGGACGAGAACTCGGAACTTCTTGCTAAAGAAGCCACCAGAACGACCGCTCAGCTACGGAATCGAAGCCGCAGCCGACACGGAACCGATCGCCGATGACGGTGATGATCAACCGATGACGAATGAATCTACGGATGCATTCTGGAACGACGAAATGAGCGAGTTATGGGAGAGGTCCTTTACTTCCGAGAACAACGAAGATCAGGATCCCTTACCAACACTGATTCCCTCCGAGATTGTTATGGAGGAAGAGCGGAAGCCACCGGATAAAGAGGCTGCCGCGAGCGCTGCGTCGATGACGCCGACAATAGATGATACGAGAGCTCAAGCCGCGGTGTCGATGCCCAACCCCGGCGACGAGCGAGTCAGAGCCCAATGTTCTCACACTTCGTTGACGCCGCGAGATGGCAAGACGATCGAAGATGATTTGGTTACCCTCCGTTGTTTGGATACGGGTACTCTTACGTTTATGGCCTGTCACATTGACAGGAATCGTGACGGACCGAAATTCTCGACGACCATCGGTGTTGATGGAATGGCAGATGTTTCCTATATTTGCCGCGAAATGGTCAGAAAGTTGGCCAAAGATAAGTTGATTTTCGATGAAGGCGAGCTTCCGATTAAGCGCAAGCTGTACGGATCGGGGTTGAATACGACGACGATTTATCGTTGGATCGCGATCCGGGTCGCCCTCGCCGACGACATCGCTGCCCCCATTGTCGCTATTGTGGCCGACACCAACTATCTGTTCCTGTTGGGAGGGCGCGATATCCGAGTTTTAGGAGCCGTCGTGGACTACCCCACGATCGGATCTGTTTTTATCGAACCCAAGTCGTCTACGGGCGCAAGAAGATTAAAGTCAAGGGTGAACGAGTCGATGCACCCATTGTGACCTTTCGATCTGTTTACGATCGAGACCCGATAACCGTGCCGATTTACAATCATCAGCACGACGCCTTTCGGCCGAGTCTCGACCTGGTCAAGACTCGAGTTTACGCTCGTTTGAGCACGATTAAAGATCTCCGCAGCCCGCCGCCGGAACGAGCGGTAGCCTTGGCGACGCGGGGACATTCTACGACCAAATTCTCCTCAGCTCCGGGAGAAATCGCGCGGGTAGTAGTTGCTTACGCTGCGCGCGCGCTTCAAATCGAGCCCGGTCGAGCTTACAATCTACTGGTTATTTTGTCGAAGCCTATGGAAAAAGGACAGGTTTTCGTCGCTACGTTTGCTGAAAACGAGCAGTTGGGAGTTGTCGAAGGGATGTGTTCTTCTTGCGAAGAGCACGACCGGTCCGCTGCTCGTGTGGCGGTTACTTCCGCGGAAGAAGTGCCGACGGTCGTCACTCAAGGCGAGGTTCTCGCGATTGGCGACATCGTTCGGTACGAAGATGAGTTGAGCGTTTATACGATCCGTTAGCTTACGAAAGAATGTGAAGAAGGATACGACAAGGGGAACCTTTCTTTCACCGTTTCCGTCGCTAGTCATTTGACGCGCTGCGACGAATCTCCCCCGCCGATGTTGCTGAGCACGGCGCAGAAGGACGCTACAGCCGCTGCTGTGGACAAGTCCTCCCTCAAACGACCCAAAAGAGACGACGATTTCGCTCGACGGTCGGAAGAAGATGAAAAGAAGTGCCGCGAGATCACCGAAACAGAGATCCGCCGCCGATACGAAAAGGGTCAATGGCTTCCAATCACTTATCGCAAGGTGGTGATGCTGTTCAGTGGAGCCGGGGGCAGCACTTTAGGTCTCCAACGAGCCAACGAAATGTGTGGGACGTCGTTTCGAGTCGTGCTAGCACTCGACGCGTCGGACACCGCCAACAAGATCCACCACAAGAATTTTCCGAATATTCATGTGGTGCAGCACACGCTTTGTGGTCGCTATGTTACAACCCTGCGGTTGATCGAATCTTATTTACCTTACGCGGAATGGTCGTCGTCGATGTGTATCGCGTCGCCACCCTGCGTACACTCCGCTCTGTGCAATTTGACTTCCAGAGATGTGGGAAAGGGAGTCACCGCCACCCACTGGACGATGAAATTATGCAAGATGGCTGGTTTCTTCATGTGGCTGATAGAGCAGGAGGCCTCGATTATTTCTTACGTTGCGCGTTTGCACCCTTACGTGTACGTCGTCAATTTTTACGACATAACGCCCAGTTTGATGAGCTGTCGCGTGCGGTTGTTGGTTTCCAGCCATCCGCTCCATTTGCGCGCAGTTCCAAAGACTTGCAAGAATATGCAGCAAGAGCTCGCCGCTGTGCTTGGCTACGCAGACGAACGGCATTTACTTCAGACGAACAACTTAGGATCATCACGAGCCGCGACAGACGCAGCTTATACCGTTGCGCGTGTCCCGCTTCGCGTAGGACCGCACCGTTCCGATTACAGATCTCTGAATCTGAAAGTGACTTCGGAGTTGCTGACGATGCCCCTGGATTTTGATTGGGTCGGCTTCTCCAGGAAGACCTCGTTGAAACACTTGGCGTCCGTCGTGCCACCAGACACGATGGCCTTATTAGTACTCGACCTGCACAACTCTGTGACCAAGGATTTTCACTTGAGCGGCGAGGCTTTGCCGTCCGCGTTGAGTCCTGCAGACCGACCGTTTGATTGTTATTTGCAAATCGATGAAACCTCCCTTCGTCACATACAAGTTCCGCTGTTAAACACGCGCACACGTGTCGTAAGATGGGTATCGACGGATGATCTCCAAGATCGCACCAAATGGAAACCTCCAGAGGTGCCGTTGATTCCGCCTGCAACAGATGAGCCGGGGACGTCTCATGCTTCTTCTGCTGCCCCCCCCGACAACCAAATTTGGACGTTCCGCCAGATCCTGAGCAAGATCGGGAACCGAAGATTAAGAGCGAGCCGAGTGTTCGTGTCAAAGGCGAGAAGATCAACAAAAGCCACCCGGATGTGAGACTAAAATATGAGAAAAGTACGATGTATAATGGAAAGATGCGCCGCCCGATGCTGATGGTGCACCGCTACCGCAAACTCCCGAGCATGTCAATGATAACCCCGTGATGAAAGTGAAGATTCCTACGAAGGAAGAAGTTGACAAGGTTGTTCAGGAGCTTGGGGTTCCTGACAATCCGCACCTAGATGACGATGCGAAGCTGATGCTCCGTCATAGTGTGCAATATTCTTCGGCCTTTTTCGACCCGAGTATGAGACCTGTGGACTCGCAGCCTGTGTCTCTACGATTCAAGGACGCGAATCCGCGCCCGATTAAGATGACGCCCTACCGACTGACGCCTGCGAAGCTCGATTGTCTCCGCAAGCAGATCAGTGAGTGGTGCCGGGATGGAGTCATTCGTCCGGCCAACTCACCTTGGGGCTTTCCTGTGTTGATGCTTCCGAAGAAAGGAGCTGAGATTGGAACGTCAAACGCGTTCCGTGCTGCAGTTGACTTACGTCAGCTCAACGATCAATTGGTCAATGACAGTTGGCCGAACATTCGACAAGACGATGCTTTGGCTTTTCTCGCCATGCGACGCTGGCGGACATGCATTGATATTAGATGGGGATATCACAACCTTCGTCTGGACCCGGCAGCGCAAGACGCTGCCACGATGGTTAGCCCACTTGGCGCTCATAGTTTCTTGCGATTACCTCTGGGTGTGAAGACGGCCGGTGCTCTTTTCTGCAAGCAAGTGGCGAGCGACCTTTCGAAATGGATGTATCGAGACTTGGTTGCGTTTGTTTACGATATTATGATGGGATCTGACGATCTTCATCGACATTTACAAGTTTTGATAGAAGTTACGTGTCATTTGGCACATGGAGGGTACAGCGGTCGAACCGCAAAGTTCCACCTTCTCAAGGATGATATAGAATTGCTGGGACACATTTCGACCCCAGAAGGCTTAAAGCCGAATCCGAAGACGCTGGAAGCACTGCAGAAGATGCCGATCCAGGTGATTTACCGAATACTTATCCGAAGACCCAGATACGCTCTTTCATCGGCATGAGCAATTACTGCCGGTGATATGTGAAAGGCTACTCGAAGATAGTGGAACCGCTGAGACGATTATGCCTCGAAGGCGTAAAGTTCGAGTGGACACCCGAGTGCCAAAAGGCCTGGGATACGATTATTGAAGCTTTGGTTGATTCAAGAGGAGTCTACCACCCCGATTATGATCTGCCATTCCAGATCCGACCCGACGCTCCCAAGGATGGACTTGGAGCATACCTCTTCCAGATTGTCGAAGTCAAGGACGATGCAGGACGAGTGACTCTAGAAGAACGAGTGATTGAATACTGGCGCCGGGCCGTGCCGAATGAGATGCGCAATTATGAGCCCCGTCGGCTAGAGCTGCTGGCAGTTGTCCTTTCTCTGGAGCACCTTATAGCCTATATCGAAGGGCACCGGACTGTTTTGGAGACCGATCACCGAAATTTGACGTTTTTACGTAAGGCGGCGCACTCGTCTGGGCAGCTTGCTCGTTGGGCGATGCGCCTCGCCAACTTTGACCCTGAACTTGGTTACAAGCCGGGAAAGTCACCGGGTATGAGTATCCCTGACTGTCTCTCCCGCAATCCGATAGATCATGTCATCGAGACTGACGAGTTTGGAGAACCCTCGAACCACGCTTATTTAGTGTTCCAAGAGCTTCCCCGACCTGTTGATGACCAGGGAATTCCTGCCTCCGGATGTCACTTAATATTGTCGTTCGTCACGACCGAACTGCCGGAAGACGAGGAAGAATATCCCGAAAAGGATCCGATGAGATTGGCTACGTCTCGCGCTACGAGACAACGTCGGAAGAACCGTGTGCGCGATGAGCCCCAGGTCTTCAAGGACGCAGCCGCTTACAAGGATTATATTGATAAAATTCCGGATAATATGACGCTCGCTGAGATCGCACGCGAGCAAGAATCTGATGCTACTTGCGAGGATATTCGCTACCGAATGGCCCAAGGTCAGACGCCGCGACGTTACCGAGCGAACGAACGACATGAAGTTGTGAAAGACATTCTTTACCGCATTTCTGCTGATTTGTACCCGATGATTGTGGCCCCTGCCACGTTGCGCAAGCGCATTATTCGACTCTACCATGACACTCCGGTTAACGGTGGTCATATGGGACGTCACAGTACTGTCCAGGCTATCCAGGAACGATTTTGGTGGCCCCACATGTCGAACGAAGTCGGAGTCTTCATTGCTGAATGTTTAGTTTGCCAGAAAGCTCGTACGCCTGAGCCGAAACGAGCTGGACTCTTGCAACAGCCTGTCTACGATGGTGATGGCGCTGTTCTATGCATGGATTTATTTGGGCCCTTGCCCAGCGCTGGTCCCGAGACGTATCTTCTCGTGTTTTTTTATCCGTTCTCGCACTTCTTGATGTTGGATGTTTCGAACGATAAGACTGCTGAGTCCGCTCTTGAGTCTTTTGTCATTAACATCCTCGTCTAGGGCTACTTGCCCCAGATGATTCGTACCGACAACGGTAAAGAGTTCGTGAACAAGTTGATGCGCGAGTTTTGCCATCTCTTCAACATGCGATACCAAACTACGATTCCCTATCATGCCCAGTCGAACCCGGCTGAACGTGTGAACCGATTTATCAAGGCCTTCCTCCGTGCCTGCCTTCAGGGCCGGAACATCACGGATTGGCCCGACTTTGCCCACTATATTGCGTTTTGCTACAACCGCAAGTTTATTCCAGGCACGCAGATTTCTCCCTTTATGCTACGCCTGAACCGTCAGCTGATCTTGCCGGCCGATTATACGCTTATGGACTTCGATACCCGACTGTTGCCGAAGACTCGCTCCGACGCAGTCGCTGAGACTCGTGAACGATTGAAGTACTATACGAAGATCGTCCGCGAAGCCCGTGATAAAGCTATGAAGAAACACCGATTGGCTTACAACGTCGATCATGTCGATGTTGAGTACAAGGAAGGATCGCATGTTTTGCTCTACATTCCTTTCCTTCAGAACAAGCTTCGACCGGAATGGCCAGGACCATTTATTATCAAGGAACGCCTTTTCCCGGTCACTTATAGGATTGAGTCTCTCGACTCTCCGCCCGAAGAACGACGTGTTCATGTTACAGTCAGATCACGCCTGTGATGGTACCACCGATCGTTGATCAAGCCATCCGCAAACCCGAAGAAACCTTCCGTGATGATTATCAGCACGGTAAGTTTGTTGTTTTCCGGATTCCTGACCGGAAGCGCTCTGATTGGCGCAAGAAGATTTATGTTGCTGAAATTTACGAGCCTTACGATTACCAGAATGATCGTGCTGCTCTACATTTCTATTCCGATTTGGGTCCGAACGATGATGTCGCTTATTTCAAGCCGACCTCTCACCTTTCGAACCGCGAGCTCAAGCCTGAGTTCAGGGACGCTGACGGTCGCAGTTTAACCGACAAGTCCAAGATCTCATCCAGCACAACTCCTTGTGTCACGGATTTCGCTCCGCACGAGATTGATGTGTTGGTCCCCAAGTTTACTTTACGCAGTGGTCGAGTTCCTGAGCCGATCGTCACCCGCGTTTACAAGAAGATTCGTTCACGAGATGCTCGTAAGGCGAAGCCGCGCTCTTCGCGATAGCCGCTCGCTGGGGCAGCTCGAATTCTTACCAGGGGAGTCCTGTGGCGGCAACTCCCGCCTCCTAAGGCTTACCCCTCATTTAGGTCCCCCCCCTTATCAGGGGCACCCTACTCCGTTCTGATGATGTCAGTTTTCTCTATGACATCATCTTCCTTTTCCGTGACATGTGTCACCCTGGTTTCTGTGATTCGATAATATCTTAATCATAAAGCAACAGCCGACGCTCAAGTTGCGAGTACCAGGCACGGAAGTTGTTTGTGGTTGTGTGGCGAGAGAACGGCCTTCCTCGTCCAGTGACTCCATCAAGAGCACGGACGCGAGCGGCGAGCCTAGATTCTAAGGTGAGCCAGGTAGGCACAATTTCCTGTAACGCCACAGGCTCTAATTTGATTGAGTGAATTAACTTTCTGACACTGAGCGCGAAACCCTTGCTAAAATCGAAAAGCACCAGGCTCGATTCCAACTCGAGCCTTATAGCTGTTTTTTTGAGGTTGGGACGCGCTTAGGCGCGTCCGAGGCGGTCTAGGACGATGGTGGGGCCCCGGCGGCCGTTCAGATCTTGCCTGATACGGTCACCGGGCTGCCCGATGCAGTGGGCTCGCAGAATCGGTCAACGAAACCAGGCGAGCTTCGCGTACGCCGGTTCAACCTCCGCTAAGGAGAGTGTTGCTGCTGCGTGGCTGTGCTACCGGATGATCCGGGCAAGGCGATTGACCTGGAACGAGTGCCCGGCATCGAGGGTGACCTGGCCCTTCAATTCTTCGTCTGCAGTAAGCGCTGCCGCAACGACTTTGCCCCATGGCACGCCGACTTCCGGCCGTGCTCGAGATCAAGAAATGCATATCGGCAGCGTCGACGACGTGCTTGAAGACGGAAATCCGGCCCGGCGATCGAGTCGAGGCGATAGGCAACCTTTTGGCGGGCGTCAGAGTCTACGCTGATGCGGCTACCGTCCACAGGCTCCACTATGACGCGGCAACGAGCTCGGTCACTCTCACGGTCAAGGGCGTCTCCAACGGCACCATCAAGGTGGGCTTGAGCGGCGTCCGCGCAGCGTCGGACAAGGAGAACGCCGTCGCCAGTCGCGCTCGATCGACCGCTTCGCACCGGCGGCCGCCTGCGCTGCAGCCAGCACAGTCGCAGTCGCAGTCGCCTGAGTTGCGGGGGCAGTTGGTGGTGGAACGGCTCAAGGTCCAGCAGCTCGAGGCAGCAATGGCGTCCCAGCGACACCGTGCCGCCGCGGCCGAGCGTGCCGTTATGGTGGCAAACGAAGAGGCCTTCGAGGCCGAGGTCGAGAAGGCCGAGGCCATGGAGGCTGCGGCAGCTGTCGCTGCCCGAGCTGATGCCGAGGCCCGGGAGGCGGCCCGTCGAGAGCAACAACTCAAGGTCCAGCGTCAGCGGAGCGAGGAGGCTGTGGCGTTGAAGCGGAAGCGCGCTCTGCAGGCGGTGGCTGAAGAGAAGCAGGCGGCGGCCGACGCCCGCGCCGAAGTGGCCGACGCCCGCGCTGAAGTGAAGCGACGGCTCGTTGCCAGTGGTCATGAGCATGTCGAGCTTCTGCGCATTCTCGCGCCTGTGCGGTGCCCTCTGGCGTCTCGGCTCGGCCATCGGCACCGCCGCAGCTAGCGGCCATTGGGTTGCTGCCTCCCATGTCCCGAGCCTCGTCGACTGGCGCCAGCACGAATGGGCCTTCAAAGACAGCCTCGTCTCAGGACCCCGCCAAAATCACCACCACCGAGTACGTCCTCGCGAATCGACAGTGCCGAGAGGCAACGTGCCGAGTTCTTCGTCGTCGTCGACTTCAGCTAACGCGCCGTTGGCGCGTTCCGAGACTTTTGGTTTTAAGAAGGCGAAATCGTCAAGCCCTACCTGAAGTATACAATGTATACAAACTATGTATGTATGTAGGTAGTGTTAAGAAAGACGTAGGTTGGCACCTATTCGCCTCCCGGGCGGGCCGGTTGGCAGCCGGAACGTTCGCAGTGGGACGGTGTATGGCCGGGGGGCGAAGACGGAAGGTTATCGACGAGTTGGTTGTCAGTCACATCGCGGTCTATTTTCCATTGGTTTCCTCCATAGCTTTAGACTGCAGCAGAGAGAATATGCAACCTTCCCATGCGACTATACCCGCATTCTCGTTTGGGATACAACCATTTACTTCATGTCAGATGTTTACGCTCATAGTACCGCCACGTCAGGTGCCTGGGGGGCTGGAAGTGGCCTTTGTATTCCAGAGGCGAAGGGAACAAGCAAAGTTGTAGCTTCGTCTCGTCGTGATCAGATAGGCGCAATGAGCTTGTGCGCGTGATCGTGGTGCGCTTACCTGTGTCTTCATGATGTACGTGTGTGTCCTGCGGTGGTGCTTCGGTCGCATGGCGATTGATGGTCACTCTCCGCCGACCGACCTTTCGGCGCTCCTCGTCTACAGGCCCGTGATTCCGGACTGGCTCCTGTCGGTCCGGCCTGGCTCCCATGCTCGGGAGAGGTCTGAAGTTAGTTAGTTAGTTAGTTAAGAAAGGCACAAGGCGAATTTGGCAGCCAGTCGCCTAGGGTTTAAGAAACGAAGGCGGCAGGTGCCTTATTTGCAGTATCTTACTTTCGGAATCCCCCTGTACAACCGACGTGAACAAGCTTATCCAGGCGGCATCGAAGGGCTTCGGCGAGGGCGTCGGTCGGTACGGCAAATCGTTTGGCAGTCAACTGCGAGCCTTCTTGGAGAAGGAGGAACCTCGGGAACTGTACTTGACGCTCGACCGAACCGACAAGGGGACGCGCCAAGATGCATGCACCGAGGCTCATTGGGTCCCGTTCGCCAACCTCCCGCTCATTCTCGATCATCTCGACGATGCTTCTTACGCTGATGCCTGCGTGCTCCGAGACAATCTCTTCGCCACGCAGCGCCGAAATCGAGGCTGCGTTATGGGCCAGGGCTACTATTCTCGACAAATTCACTGTGCCTCTTCGGTTCTTTGCCGCATCCAACGATCTCGACGGCTGGTCTGTGCTGCAGATGGCGTCTGTCGTCGAACGTGCGCGTGGTTTGTTCGAGCGACTTAGCACCGAGCCAGCAGTGGTTGCCACGGCGAATCTCGAGGCCTTTGACAGGTCGATCAAGCAGTACGACGCATTTCTGAATGTCCGGGCCAACTCAACTCGCAAGTCAGTGGACGGGACCTTGATGCTACGTGACGTCGACATCGTTTGCCACCGTCGGTATTCACCTGCCCACGACAGAGACGCATGGGCATTGATACTGCAGCTGCTCGAAGAGTGGGGGCGCGGAATGGCCAGCACACTCCAAAATGGCCAGGGGGCGCGGTACATTGGCAACGGAGACCTCGCCGTCTCCCAACAGACTTCGGCGATGCAAACGGCGTTTGCGGGTACGTATCGACACACGAATCGACAGGAATCGGAGTTCGGTATGATGAAGTATTACCGGAGCGTCTACCCAAATACGGCTCCGGAGAATAATGCTAGCGTTGTTGCGTGCCGAAAAGATGACATTTTCGATCGGCAGGCCGATGCGCATGCCGTCAAGCGTCAGCGCCGAGCCACCGCCGCTGCCGAAGGAACACACTGAGATGGTAGTGGTGGAAGGAAATCCGCCCCCGGTCGTCTCGACCAGCACGACGACAAGACTGTGACGGCCTTGATTGAAGCAGCGCGAATAGGGCGGCCGGACTAGAGGTGGAAAATTTCATTTCGCCATGACCCCCCCCCCCCCTCTCTCTCTCTCTCCCTCTATCGCTAACACACTACGTACACGCTCAAGAAGCCCCGTCACCGGACACTGTCAAATGCTGTCCCTGCGTCGAAGGAGACAGAGCGCACAGAGGACAAGCACTTCTGCCACTGCGACAAGGACTCCGCCCAGGTGACATCACAGTTTCTGTCTCTAGGTTTGGGCCCTTTTCACAGTCGCGGAGTTCTATAATCTCGCGTTACTCGGAGACAATCGCACTAGTTCGACGTCCCGACCTCGACAGGCCATCGAAGTTCACTTCGACGCCACCCCCCCCCAACTCAAGTCAAGACCCACAGACCCCAACCGCGTCCAGCGACTCGCAGCGCAAGATGTCGCGCAACCGAGACCACGATCCGCACCAGGCGATCGCGCCACTAGAAGACGATTTCGCCGCCGACCATGCCAGCGACGACGCCCATACCAGCGACGACGCTGCACTCGACGATGATGAACTCGACGATGATGAACTCGACGAACTCGCCGCGAAAATCGCCATCCTCCGTGCCCGATTCGACGCCGACCGAACTCGACCGTCTAGCCGCTGCTCACGCCGCTGAGCGAGCTATGCTTCGGCAGCAGCTCCAGCAGCAGCTACATCAGCTACATACGCAGCTCCCGAACCAACTCGCCGCTCTTACCAGCGGAACCTCCCCTCCAGCCGCCGCAGCTCCTCTCGCTGTTGCCGCCGCTCCTGCTTCACCACCACAAGCCCCGACCCCTCCGGTCACACCACCACCAGCCCCGACCACTACGGTCACAACACCACGAGCTCCGACGACCCCGGTCACCGCACCGACCGTCCCGCTAGCTCCTCCAACTATAGCCGCCGCTTCTGCACCACCAACACCCCTGACCACTCCGGTCACACCACCAAAAGCCACGACCACCCCGGTCACCACACGGACAATCCCGATCGTCCCACCGACCGTCACCCCAACCACAACCCCCCCTTCCTCTGCCTCTCCAGGCGCCACAACATCACCTTGTTCGCTTTCATCACCACCGATGTCGAACACACCCCCACCACTTCACACCCAAGTCCCCATCTCCGACACCACTGCCATTATTACCCCGGTACATGGCACACTCCTTTCCGAAGACCAACGCCTCCACCCGCGCAACTACGCCACGTATGGTTGTGACGGCCCCGGCACCTGTTCTGACGACATCACCCTTCCTCCTTCCTCTATGAACCCCGAAGTTCTCTACCACGAATTGATCGCAACTCAAACCGCACTCGCCAGCGCCAACGCCCGCCTTGACGCCGAAGCCCGCGCTCACGACGAAACTAAGTCTGACCTCGCCACCGCAAAAGCTCATCTTTCCGCCCAAGAAGCCTCCTTCGCGATCCTCCACGAAACCCAACGAGCCCAGGATGCTGTTCTTCGGCAAATCCTCAACTCCCTTCCACCGCCTATCCACCCGGATACTCCTCGTATCACCCCCCGCACCTACTCCATCTACGGTTACGACCCTGGTACACCCCCATGAACCGACACCAGATCCCAACCGGCACCACAGCCGCGAGTTGTTCCTTCACTTCCGACCCCTTTCGCTCCCACACCCACTGTCGCTCCGATTCTCCCTTCATACCCACGTTCCTCTTCTGAGGGCGTCCGCCCGCTAAACCTCTCTCACGACCCACCCCTCTTCAACTTGCCCTGCCCCGGACCCGGATCCCCGGACTCCTCACACCATCTCATTCCTCCCGCACACGACCCTCCTTTCACCAAGTCCCCTCCCGACCGCCATCCTTCGCCACCACCATGCCACCCACCTCCATCTTACGCCGACTCCCCACTCAAACATTCTCTGTTTCCACACAACGGACCCGGCCCCCTTACCACCTATACCCCTCCAGGCCTTCTTCTTGCCGAAACCACCCTCCACCACCTCACCACCCGCATCACCCACCCCCCATGATTCCACCTGTCGACCTTCAGCACCCTCAGCGCCGAAGACTCCACCGTCTACGACGAAGACTACCCCGACTATAACGCGCCTTTCCCCGACACTTCCCCTGATTCCATGGACGACTCCGTCGCCCGCCACCAAGCCTACACCCAAGCTCTCCACGCCCGCAACATCTCCCGCTATTCTCCCCACCATTCACTCCTTTCTTGGTCCAGAGCTCTCTCTCCCGAGTTCGCTCTGAGAGGGCGTAGAGGTAGAAAATTTCATTTTCGCCATGACCCCCACCCCCTCTCTCTCTATATCGCAAACACACTACGTACAAGCCCAAGAAGCCCGTCACATGAAACTGTAAAGTGCTGTCCCTGCGTCGAAGGAGACTGAGCGCACAGCGGACAAGCACTTCTGCCACTGCGACAAGGACTCCGCCCAGGTGACATCAAATTTTCTGTCTCTACGGACTTCACGGCGAGAGCCGACGCTCGTCACCAAGCAGCGATCGATCAGCACCGTGCGCGAAATGCCGGAACGATCGCAGCGGCTCGATCGAGCCGCAAACGACACGACGAGGGCCATAGATGCCATCGTGAAGATGCCCCTTGTCAGCAACCAGGAGCTGGAGGGACAAACCACGCTCGCAGAGTTGGAAAGAACGCTCGACGCCGAACTCGCCAAGCTCCGTAGCAACAGTGGTCGATGCAAGATGCTCGTCAGCAACATAGTAAGAGTACGCTACACCCACGGCATGGGCATGGGTGACCTCAAGCCCAAGTCCTTCACTTCGACAAAGGACGCACTGGTCGGCCAGTCTGGTTCATAAGCAAATGTTGCCTTTATAACCAAGCATCTCAGGCAGATCTATCGCAAGATCAAAATGGAGAGGCGGGCGTTGACGGACGAGCCTGTTGTTCCGCAGCGACGACCGCCGCCGGTGCTTGGTACGGCAACACAAGAGCGCAGGGCCCTGGACGCTCGGCGCCTTGTGAGCGACGCTGAGCTCAAAGAAAAAGCCGGAGCTGCTTTGGCCACAAAGCGAGCAAAGCGCATGCGAGTGGCAAAGGCACGCATTGGATACCAGGCGAGATTGAGGCCGTCTCGGATGCGAATTCAAAGGATGGCCGCAGAAACTTGGGACTGGGTGGATATTCATCGGCTACGACGACGGCTCCTCCGGTTGGCTCAAAGCAAATCGTCCGACGTTTTTTCGAGGCACCAAACCTGGCTCCTGGCGCTTCGAGCTCGACACCAACGAACACGACGAGGATGTGGATGAAACGGCGGGAGGCACCTTTTTTCTAAGAGGACATGGGCGTTTTCTTTCACCGACGAGCTCGCCGATTGACGGGCCGACTGTCGCCAACGGCCAACCAGCCGCCCAGTTGGTCGACTTCACACCGTGTGCTGGTCAGGAGTTCTTCGGAGGAACCACATTGTCGAGTGGGTTCGCTTTCGTGCGTTTTACCTGGATTTCCACATAAACTCGAGCAGCCGGTTCCTGCTCACGCTCATCAGCGGGGCTCTAGGAAATAAAGCAGCATAGAAGCACGAGTGCGGGAGCTACGAGGGTGGCCTCCGGAGCAAAGTGGCCAGTTGGAAGCCCCTTTCGCCGTCTATCGACTTTCCCCGGGCATTCAGTGGCAGGGGGGGCTGCGCGCGTAACCACCTGGTTCCTTAACCCCCCCTAATGACGGATGTAGAGACTAAAGCGTGCTCTAGGGTAATTGTTTGCATCGTGCGTCCTTTATCCTTATTTCATCCCGTTCTTCAGAAAAAATTTCTCTCTCCAAGGCCTCGTGACGTCATGCGCCCATCAGTCTGCAAAAAAACTCAAAACCTTCGGCCTTCGGCCAACCCTATAAGCGTTCGGCGACGAGCTTCCTTCAAAGGTCCCGTAGGTCCCGTCGGTCCCATCATACCAGCACCTTGGTCGTATTCGCCCTGGGTGTCCCCGAGCAAGAAACGCGACGCGGCGAGGTGGAAATCGGTTGACACGGCTGTTTATTGTGAGCGACGAAACTCTCATTCGGCACGTTCTGGCGCGCAGCGTCGCCCCCAGGGGCCTGTATAGAGCTTCACGCACAATAAGTCATCGGCACATACCACCGAGGGCCTGGACGGCGGCGCGTTCTATAGAGACTTGTATTTTGGTTGCTGTGGCGGCAACTCTTGCTCCCTAAGTCTTACCCCACTTCTCGAGGCTTTACGCCCGATCGACGGGCCGCCTATCCCCATTTTCCGTATGATGTCAAGTGATGTCAGTCGTACACAACATCATACTGTTTTCTCTGTCAAGAGTATCTTGTTATCATAAAGCAACTAGCCAGCCTCAAGTTGAGAGGATTGGCGAGCGTGAACAAGTGTTGTCGTGACGCGAAGCCGACCCCCAAGCCCGAGCCTACCTTGAGTGTAGAGGCCTCCGGCGTATCGGTGAGTACCCCCAGCGTCTGAAGGTCGGGAACGTTTTTAGAGCCGCCACAAGTGGTGGAGGATACGACCGTGCGACTATGCCCGCTCGCCAACGAACAAGTGCCCGCGTTGCACTACTACTACACGGTCCAGAGCCGCGTGCACACCCTGGTCAAGTGTGCCGATTCCTGAAGGCAGACCGCGTTGAAAATTTCCACGCGATGTTTATTTCGTTCGTACGCCCCGAGAGACGACGAACGCGCGCAAGTCGGACTCCGCAGCGCGCAAACCCGGGAAAGAAGCTGAACGGCGGAAGGTGTTAGCGGTGGGATAGCTAGCTACCCACGCGGTATCAAAAGAGTGCCGAGCGGGCACGAGTTCCGCACCTCCTGAACGCCAAATTTTGGGGTGACCAGCGGAAGAGCACGACAATCAGATTGACACACATCCTTCATGCACAACACACACACCCCTCTTAGCAGTCGACCTTTGAAGACAGACAAATAGACAGACAAACATCTGCCAAGTAGTAGTAAGGACCTCTGGCGGGCGTCGGCGACAAGTGTGTGGGCGTCATGGCGCGGACGCCGAACCCGAAGAAGACGTTGAACGAGCGGATGAGGTACGGGACCGCCCGGTTGATCTCGAAGGGCGAGCAGTTCGACGGAGACCTGCCGATCGTCGTGAAGAGGGGTCGAAAGGAGCATCGGCCGAAGAAAAATCACCTGATTTGGGAGGTGCAGCAGCGTGACCCGAGTCAGCGGCCTGCGCAGTCGCAACGCGGACACCTACGTCCGTGGCGAGGCGGTTGACGTCAGGTACGACCGGCCGCGACAGCATCGCGACTGCGCGCATCAAATTTTCGTCGTCAGGCTCGGGGGACACGGCGACCAGCTCCAGGTCGAGGGCGAGGTCGCGCCAGGCCGCAGGGGGGAGCGAGTTCTGGAAGTCTCAAGCGAGGAGCTCGGCGCAGAGTCCCGCGAGCCGATGGTCTCTGCGCGCTTTGAGCGCGCCAAACCCCACCCATCCGTCGGAGACCAAGCTCTCGTCATCTCACGCTCCCACCGCGCGCGTACCCTCAACCCCGTCTTGGCTGCGAACGTGCCCACGAACGACCGGAGGGCTTCGACGCCGACCTGGCTGGCGCTGGCGCACCACTCCACTTCCAACACACCGCTCCACCCCGCTCCACCCGTCGAGCAACCTGCACATCCACACCAGAGCGTGCGCGCTGAGGGCCGCCTTCACTGCCACCATTTTCCGCGCCTTCTGGCACGTCCCCCACAGATACTCACGCGGCCCCACCCGGTCCACGGCCGCCCACCGTTGCAGCCCGGCGTCCCGCAACGCGGCGACGGCCTGCAACTGGGCGGCAGCCCGCGGACTCCAGGAATAACCGCTTGATGTGTATTGCTGCATCCGTAACAGCCCCAGCAAGCACAAGTTGAACAACAGAAGCAGCCACCGTCATCCCAGCGCACTTACGTTTGCGACCGGCCTTCATCACGTGATTCATCACGAATAAAGAGAGAAAGTACGTATCCTTTGGATGAAAAATTAACCCTCTCGAAGAGAGGCTTGTTTGCCACAGCTGTGTGTCCTGTCAGTCTCCCGTATTTTCTTTTTACGTGCTAGAAAGAGAAATTACCTATAGGACGCAAGACTGCTTCCAAACCAGGAAAGAAAGAAGATAAAGAAAAAAGATAAGCCGTAAGTAGCTTGCTAGAAAGAGAAATTACCTATAGGACGCAAGACTGCTTAGGACGTCTTCCGGTTGTTATCGCGGTAAACCGCGTTATCATCTTCTTGATCATGGTGCGGGGAAGGTCAGATTTCGTGCATTCCGCGGAGAGATTCCCGCCGCCGGATTTACGTGGGAAAACGAAAGAGGCGCAAGTTCCTTTGAAAAGGAACTGGCACTCGAGTGTCCTCGCCCAGGAGTGGAATGGCGAAGAGAAAGTGTACAAGCGCGCTGTTGATGCGTGGAAGCGCTTGTGGCGTGTTCGAGACGATCGTTTCTCGAGCGCGAACGTGAGGTCCGTCGCGACAAGATGGGGCGATTGCGGGCCGCTCGTCGTGAAGCTCTTGCCGCCGGCGATGAGGATGCGGCGATGCTGCTTGAGCGTCAACGCGAGGCCAAGCGTATTGCAATTGCAGAGCGGCGTGATGGTCGTCTAAAAGAAGCGCACGCCGGCGACGAGGACGCGATGCGCGCGCTCGAGGACGAACGCGAGAGTGATCGTCTGCGCCACGCCGTATGCCGCGAGAGTCGCAGGGAAGCTAAACGAGCTGGAGACGAGGCTGCGATCTTGCAATGTCAGCGGGAACGAGAGGGCAATCGTCGTAGTCCCCCCCCCCTTTCTAACTTTCATTTTTTTTCTTCAACCAAAGCCCTTCCCATGGTTGTTTCGCTACGGCGGCTTAGTGACAGCCCTCGCTAGAAACCCTAGTCGACATTTCAAAACGAAGTAGATCCGGAGGCCGAACGCCGTGGCGCCGGCCGTCGATGCTTGTGGAGGAGGAGTGACCAAACTCGCTGGGGGACCTCCTTGACACATATCCTTGTCATGGTAAGCGGCGCCGCGGCGCGCGAATTTGTATGTGTCGCGTGGGCGGCGGTGTTTGGTGTCTGTTTGGATTATGGACGCGATGCGCTTTTCTGGCCGAGCGCCGGCCGGCGTGCTCACGCCCCAGGCGAGAAAAACCCGGTCCGTGCGGTTAGCCGGACTTTTCTCGCCTGGGGCGTGAGCACGCCGGCCGGTGCCGGCCGCTTATTCGCATGAGCGTACTGTGACTGCGCCTCGACGCAGGTCCTCCTATCGAAGGTGCAGCTGGATGCGTTCGAAGGCCTCAACGTCAAGTTGAATGGCGCACTCCAGGGCATCCCCTTCTGCGTGAAGCCCGGTCGCACCTTTTTTGGGCTGGCCACCCTAAGTGCACCTGGTACGAGGTCCTCCAGCTCGACGAGGACTTCGACGAGGCCTTGGAGGGACTCGGCAATGGGAAGAAGCAGCCGGCGCTGCACAGCATCTAGTACGTCAAGGGCTCGGGACGCATCCTGACCGCCAGCCCTTCGGCACGGACGACAACAGCAGGCCCATCTATTGGTTCACCTACCTAACCTCGTTAGATCCCGAGGCTACCGTCAGGGCCTGCCACGACCCGAAACACCACGAGCATTTCTAGTCGATGAAGGTGCGCCTCGAAACATCCGCGCGAGTCCCCACTGTTCACGTGCCGGGTCTCAACAAGGCACTCCGCGGATTCCGCATACCAACGACCTCTTAATTCCTTGCTCGAGACCGTGACAAATTGCGACAGGATAGCAACACCCGTTCAATTCTCCTCTCACACCCGTTCAATTCTCCTCTCTGAAGCCCGCCTCTGAACGCCGTGCCTTTTTATCCCGCGCGTCAAGGCGCTGGGATAAGCATATCCCCCATGCACTGCGCTCGCATGTAGTTTGATAAATAGTTGCGTTGATCTCAGTTGATACATCGCAGGTTGCACGTCGGGCGTACTGCAGCGTGGCCTCGTGAGCGACCATGAAGGCCTCTTTCTGGATGACATCGACGGCATGTGGGCTAGATTACCCACCGACGAGCTCGTGGAGACGGATGGTCACACGATGACAAAGGCAAAGGAAGAGATCGAGGCCGTCATCTAGCGCGTCAACCCCCTCTAGCGCGCCTACGCGCCTCTCTTCCATCTCATTCGCGCTGCGCGTCTCCTCACCGACTCCGAGGTTGAGAGGCTCTGCGCCGCCTTCGACACCGTGTCGACCGCCGCACGCATGGTGTACACGACCATCCACGTGAAGCTCAAGCTCCACATCATCGATGATCATGTCAAGTATGCCGCCACACGCTGGCACACGTTAGGATTCTTCACCGAGGACGCCTGCGAGGCGATCCACAAGGTCGCCAACGAGCTGAACCGTCACTGCGCATGCGCCAAGGGCGCCGGCAAGCGGGAGTCGGCGCTCAAAGCCTCGAAGTCCTGGGCCGGCAGGACCTCCAGGACAACAGGCCCTCTCGCCGCCAGCGTTGGGCGCGCGGACGTGACGCCAAGACGCCTAACACATCGCGCTAGAGTCGGAGGCCGAGGCATCGTCGGAGAGTGTAAGGTGAAAAAGCAAACGAGGGTTTTTAATGTGAGCTGTCCCTATGTCGCCGAAATTTGCGTTTTGAAACTGTTACAACTGGAATGGGGCGTTAGACTAGCGATAAGGGAATGACGTAGGGATACTAGATACGTGGTGCAGGGGTAAGTGTCATAGCTTCCTCACACAGGTGCTGGAAAAGAAAGAAAAGGAAAAAGGGGTAAGTGAGGTCCTCACACAGGTGCTGAAAAGAAAAAGGAAGAAGGAAAAAGGGGTAAGTGAGACGCTCACAGAGGAGAAGCTTTGATGAAGACGTCAATAGAGGCATTGTGGCAGAAAGAAACAGGAGAGATCAGGGCGAAGTCACGAGGTGAGGTAACGAGCACGAAGCCGGAGGACGGAAGGAGCTTCCGTACTGCGGGTGAAAATATCGCTAAGGTTGTCAAGGCGAGTAATGTGTTGGAGATCAATGATGTGGTTGCGATGATATTCGGCGGTGCTGTAAAAGCGAATATCAACATGGCGGGTGCGCCGCGTGAGACATTGGAGACGGACTTGGGTGACGGTGGTGCTATTATCGACGTACATTGGGACTGTGTGACGAGGGATGTCAAAGTCATCAAAAGTTTGAGAAGCCAAGAGAGCCCAGCAGTAGCGGCGTAAAGAGCGAGCAATTCAGCTTCAAAAGAAGAGCGGGCGAGGAGGTACTGCGAGCGGGAGCTGTAGGCGATCATAGAGCCAGCAAGGAGAAAACAAAAAATAGTAGTGGAGTGGCGGTCATCAGGGTCGTCGGCCGAGCTGGAGTCGGAATAACCACAGAGACGAAGGGTAGAATCGCGACCAAGAATAAGAGCAAGATCCTGAGAACCGTTGAGATAACGCAGAGTGTGGATAAAGCGTGCCCGTGGGGTTTACCAGGATTGTGAAAAACGCGCACACTGATTGACGGACCAAGTGATATCAGGGCGAGTCATGATGGAGATAAATAGGACACAGCCAACAACACGACGAAAAGGGATGCGCGCCATGAAGATGTGATCTGGAGAACCAGGAGCAGGACAATCAGCCGCAGAAAGATGAAGACCTTTTGGAGCGGGAGTCAGTTCGGGTTTACTGTTGATGAAGCGATGTTCGGTAAGGATTTCACGGATAGCATGGGATTGGTCAAGAGTGAGCGTGCGTCGAGGGCGGTCACGCGTAATGCGAAGACCAACGTAAGTGGTGAGATCAAGCTCGTTGACGTCAGTGAAGGTTCGGAAACGGAGGAAGAAGGCTTGGTAATGGCCAAAGCAATGACGAGGGTGCGCCACAAGAAGATCATCAACGACAAGAACGAGACGTAGGACAACGGTAGAATTAAGCACGAGCTTGTAATTGCAAGTGTCACCAGATCCGCGGACGAAGCCACAATCATTGACAAGGAAGCGTTCCAAATAAAGCCACCAATTACGACAAGCTTGTTTGCAACCATACCAAGAGCGACGGAGCTTGTAAACGATCTTGGAACCATCGGTGGGTTGGCGAGGAGCATAGCCTTCGGGTGGCCAGACATAGATGTCTTCGTCAATGGGAGCTTGGATAAAAGCGGAGCTGACATCCAACTTGTGCAAATCCCAGTCATGAACAGCGACAAAGGTTAGAAAGACACGTATTGTGACGATGTTAGCAACCGGCGAGTAGGTGTCGTGATAATCAATACCGTGAACCTGAGTGTAACCGCGGACAACGAGGCGAGCCTTGTGCGATTTGAAGCGGCCAGAGTCATACTTCTTGCGGAGGATCCACTTGAGGATACAAATGTTGCCTGAAAAAGTCGAAGGAACGCGAGCAACATCCCAGCAACCAAGCTCACCAAGGGAATGATATTCTTTGGCGATGGCTTGCAACCAGCCAGGACGCTCAGGATTTGTCTGAGCTTAAGCTTCGCGCAAATGGGCGGAAGTAATGGCAGAGTTGTCAATGTATGAATACCGAGAGGCTTCTTCGGAAGCAGAGTAATAAACATGTGCATGGGGATCAACAAGGGTGTGAGCTAGACAAGGGGGAGGAAGACATAATGAACTAACAAACGAAAGCTAGAAGAAGAGACATACAAAGAGTGGCAGGAGGAAACATAATCGACAGAGGAAACAGAATCGACATTGTGACAGGAGGAAACAGAATCGACATTGCGTTGTGGACAAACGTCAGAATGAAAGTTCGATGATTGAGTGTTTGGTAATGCGCTTTGGTCGACTTTGCGCGGTCGTCCCCGTTTGGCTCGACGTAATGGTGCACGTTTCGTATTGTCCGTTGACGGTTGTGGTATTGTTTCAGGGGTGATCAGTCCCGATAAGGCCGGCTCCTGAGCATCAAAAACAGGAGACAAGGGAGCAACAGCGGAAGATAAACGAGGGTCATAATAAAATAAGTCAGGAAAACGAGAATCCACAAGAGGGGGAGGAAGGGGTTGGGAGGACAGAGACTTACGCATAGCAAAATTTTCGTCAAAAACAACGTCAATCGAAGTGTGGATGACGGGACCAGTGGCGCGTTGAAGCAATATGCGATATCCAGGGCCGGCAGAGGGATACCCAATGAAGATACCTGTTATAGCTTTGGTAGGCCATTTGTCGCCAGTAGGAATTGCAGCAGGACAGCCCCAAACACGAAGAAAATCGACACGGGGGAGAGTTTCATGTAGCATTTCATATGGCGTCATGTAACCAGGGTTAGAGGCGTTTGGCATGCGCTCAGAGATGAAGTCAGCCGTTTCCATGGCCCAACGCCAAAAATCAGGCGGACGGTGCGCACGCACCAAAAGAGTGCGAGTAATATCAGCAGTTGGACGATGAGAGCGTTCCACAACACCAGAAAAAAAGCGTGCGCCTGTGAAGTTTTGGACTGAGCTGCAGGAGCACGTTTGAGAGCGATGTTGTTGCCCAGACAGAAGGTTTCGAATTGGCCCATAAGAGAGCGGTCACGATCTGTGTAGATGAGGGCAATGCGATATCCAAATGGACGAACCACGGTAGACAGAAAAAGTTCGAGCTGACGAGCGTTCGTAAGTGCATCGTGTCGTGGAGCAAAGTAACGTGTGCGGCGGCGCGTATGATCATCGACAAACGTGAGGATGGCTCGGGCGAAGTGGAAGTGGAGGCATGTGCTTTACGTTGGCCAACATGCGCAGCATGCATTTTACCTAGAGCACAAGCAGGACAAAAAGAAAGAGACGCGGAGCTCGGGAAAAGCGGTGCGCCAACAGCGAGAGAAGACAAACGTCGGATATAAGAGGGACTATAGTGACCAACACGAGCATGCCAAAGGTCGAAGGTAAGTTGAGTGCGCTGAGACACAGCGGGAAACGCACAAGGGTCATGTACGCGAGGGCAAGAAGAAAATGCCACAAAAGGTGAAACGAAGTCCGCGTAGGGCGCAGCGGTCGTATTGCCGATCCAACAGACGATCAAAAGAAGACCGCAGCGACGAAGCAGGGGAATAACGTGATGCGTTTGTCGGTGACGTAAAATGCGTTGCGGATGAGCATGGCCAACAGCCTGAATCGTATGACAATCGTAACCAACTTGCTCAAGGGCATGATCCGAAAGAATCCGTTTGTCACCAAGGCCAGGAGAAATGAGAGTATGCGGGAACGCGACATGGATACCATGAGGGGCGGAAAGAGTGGGTGGAGGAGAAGGAAGACCACGATTGTCGAGAGGACCAATTGAAGGGAACGTCAAGTGAGCAGTGCCAGAACCAGAAACAGAGCCAGTGCCGATAGCAGAAGTGATTGAGTGCTGTTGAGTGTTGTCAAGGTCAGTGAAACCAGCAGAAGAATGGAAGAGATTGACGTTTGCGCCGGTATCGTAGACGACGAGGCGAAGGTTGTTGCTGTGCAGGTAGTCGCGCTCACGAGCGGTGAGCAGAGCGGTAAGAGCATTGGTGGATGAAAGGACTTGATGAATGGAGGGGGAGATAGAGAGAAGGTGGTAATTGAAAGAGGGATAGGTGGGTGCAGAAAGAGATGGGTCAGGAGGGGAGATGGCGGTGGAAGGTGGGACAGAGGGTGTGGTGGAGGGTGGCAACGCAAGAAGCGGCGGAGAGGGTTGTTATGGGGACAAGAGTGGGATGGGGGCGGAAAGATAGTTTTGGTAGAATGGTGGATGGGGTCGAGGTGGGTATTGGGGATTGAGTCGAGGTGGGTAGTGGGGATTGGATCGAGGTGGGTATTGAGGCCGAGGGCGAGGGCGGGCGGCGGCTTGTGAGAGCAAATAGCGCTGGCGCTTACGACTGTCCTTCTGGTGATGGCCAGGAATACCACAAAAGTGACAAAAGTCAGTAGGGCGTGACGGGAACGGAAAGATGGGCGAAAAGATGGGCGAGGGCTAGAACGTTGTTGGGAGCGCAAAGCATTGAGACGACTAAGGCATTTATCAGAAGGATGGTCGGTACGACCACAAAAGTTGCAACGTTCACGATGGCGGGGACTCTCACGGAGCGTAGCATGGACAAGCGCAGACTTGGTCTGAAGATAATCGAAAACTTTACTGTTGAGGCGATCAACGAAACCATCATATGTGCGCAGTTTAGGGTCAAGTGCAATGAGAGCCTTAGACAAGATCGAGTCGGGGATTTTCGTCTGAAGCAATTGCAATGCAAGAGTGTCAGGGAAATCTTGATGATGCCGAGCAACTTGAACACCAGTGATGAGCTTGTTAAGAAAAGACTCAAGTTCATCGATATTGTTGCATACCAAGGAATGCAAGGAAGCAATTGCAGACTGAGCGAAACGATCCCCATGGCCCATATAAACATCGGTAATGCGCTTGTAAAGCCGCGTGAAGTTCATATCGCGGTTTTCACGGATATCCGCACGATGAGTATCATGCATTGGAAGTGCCATAAACAGTGCAGAGTACCAACGTTGCTGCTTAACACCAAATTCTTCTCCAGAGCAGCCAGAGGCGGAAATGCTAGTCCAAGTGTCGTTGGTCAAGATAATGCGATCACCGGTGGAAATGATCATGTTTTCCTGGCGCCGGGTCCATTGGTGAAAAAGATGTCGCTCACCGCTGAAGGCATCAAGTTTTTGCGAAAGCTTGCTATCCTTAATTTCGATCGAGGACATGATAAACGATAACGAACCGAACACGTAGCAATGAACTGAAGCCGATGAAGAGTCGACGTGAAGTCAAGCACAGGTTCGATCGGAACAATCGAACGAACACCTGCTACCATGCTGCAACTGGAATGGGGCGTTAGACTAGCGATAAGGGAATGACGTAGGGATACTAGATACGTGGTGCAGGGGTAAGTGTCATAGCTTCCTCACAGAAACAGCCGTGTTCCGCGCCGGCCCTAATAGCGGAAATAACGGCGTTTCCGTAAAGACTGACCCTTATTTTATTATTACAAGTGCAGGCCAGTAAGTTCACCTAGCCCCAATCTCTAACCCCAGTAAGTTCACCTGGTCCCAGTAAGTTCACCTAGTCCCAATCTCCAACCCCAGTAAATTCGGCGTAAACCCACTCGTGCTCACATCCACTCACCCCACTCTCCTTTGAACTCGTCGCTCTCACCCCCGCCAATCTAAGCTGCTCTGATCCGCACACGCCGCTAACCTTTGAGTTTACTCTAAAAACCCCAGCAAGTTCGCTTGGTCCCAGTAAGTTCGCCTGGTCACTTAGTTCACATTGTCCCAATCTCTAACCCTAGTAAGTTCACCTGGTTCCAGTAAGTTCACCTGGCCAAGTAAGCTCACCTACAGTGCGCGTGTAGACGCCGGGAGGGGGCTAATCGGTATTGCGCAGCACGTGTGGGGTAGGGTGGAGTCGTCGGCTCAGAAGAGCATATCCTCAGGGTTGCCGATCGACAGCCAGCCACGTAGAGCTGGATGTGGCCGAAGACGGGCTTGGGCAAGAGGACGCCGACCTTGCGGGGCGTCTGCCTCTGGCTCTTGTTGATCGTTTGGCGTCGGTGGGGCTTAAGGGATACAGGTTGGAGGAGCCTCGGTGACACGACACGATCGATGATGTATCGGGTGCCGTTGCAGTGGCCGTACGACGGGTCGAGGTTGCGAAGACTTTAAGCTCGAGATCAAAGTCAGCATGCCGTTGGTTGTCAGGGAGTTGAAAACTCGACTGTAAAGAGCGAGGCGTCGTCTTCCGACCCAACATAGTCGGCCGAAAAGAACTCCGACGCCTCGTCTCCGGAGAAAAAAAGGCCGCGGTCATGCGCGCGTTGTCAGCATCGACAACATCGTTTCGACGGGGCGTGAGAATGGCGCGCTGAAAGAGCCGCCGCGGGTCGTGAAAACAGTCTGCGAGGTCGCCGTAGACGGCTTGGAGGGTCACTGTCTGGCTCGCGCGCCTACCTGATCCTTACCCTAAATCGGGGGACAAACAAACAGACCCCCCTCTTAGCAGTCGACATTTAAAGACAAACAAACAGACGTACTTATCTCCGCCCGTCAGGCACATCCCTCCTACCCCACAAACCCACCCACATCCTTCATGCTCCCCACACACACCCCCCTCTTAGCAGTCGACATTTAAAGACAAACAAACAGACAGACAAACATCTGTCGATTAGTAGTTAGGATTTTGGGTATGCCTGCGATCGCTAACCGTTGGTTGCGATGGAGGACGGCGCCTAACACGCTTGCTCCCTGCGGCGGCCCCGGGCGTCCCGGAGTGAGACGGTGCCTGCTCGCCTCCCGGGCTGGCCGGTTAGCACCCGGAAAGTCCGCGCTGGGATGGGGTTCGCTCGGTTGGGCAGAACGCGACGGACAGGCCGATTGTTCGTGGACCAACACGTCCGCGACCTGCGACGCTTTTGCACGACCTCGCACAAGACCGCGCGCAGTGGCGGTCCACCATCAACAAGTCCGTCCTCGCCCCTCTGCCCCAACTGCGTGAATTTTCTCTGTGATTCCGTACCGGCTCCTGCCGGTCCGGCCTGGTTCCCATGCTCGGGAGAGGTCCGAAGTTAGTTAGTTAGTTATTTTGGGTATGCACGAGAAAATTAAGGGCACCGTAAAGAACGGGTCTTAGAACGCGTTTGATGGCCGCACATGTCGATCGAAGTCGGAGCCTTCATTGCTGAATCTTTGGTGTGTCAGAAAGCTCGCACGCCTGAGCCGAAGAGAACCGGTCTCCTGCAACAGCCCTTGTACGATGGCGATGGCGCAGTTCTGTGCATGAGTATGTTTGGACCCTTGCCCAGTCCAGGTCCCGAGACGTATCTTATCGTGTATTTCGGCCCGTCCTCGCATTTCCTGATTTCGGATGTGCTGCACAAAAAGACCTCTGAGGCGATCCTTGAGTCCTTTGTCACTCATAATAGAGGGTATTTGCCTCAGCTGATCCGCACGGATAATGGCAAGGAGCTTGTCGACAAGTTGATGCAAGAGTTTTGTCACCTCTATAACATTCGCTATCAGACTACGTTTCCGCACCATGCCCAGTCGAATCCCGCCGAGCGTGTCAACCGGTTTATCAAGGCCTTCCTTCGCGCATGCCTTCAGGATCGGAATATCACGGATTGACCCGAGTTTGCTCACTATATCGCGTTTTGCTACAACCGCAAATTCATTCCGGGTACACAGATCTCTCCGTCCATGCTTCGCCTAAATCGCAAGCCCATGTTGCCGACTGATTACACGCTCATGGATTTGGATGCTCGAAGGTTGCCTAAGACCCGTGCTGATGCGTAGGCTGAGACTCGAGAAGCGTAAAAGTTATATACAAAAGTTGTGAGCGAGGCCCGTGACAAAGCTCTACGGAAGCAAAAAATAGCCTATAATGCCGACCATGTCGATGTCGAATATCAGGAAGGATCGCAGGTTTTGCTGTATATCCCTTTTCTGCAGAACAAATTGCGTCCGGAATGGCGAGGCCCGTTTGTTATCGTGGAACGCCTCTCGCCGGTCACTTATAAGATCGAGTCCCTTGACTCTCCGCCTGAGCAGCGCTGTGTTCATGTCAGCCAAATCACGCCTGTTAAGGTTCCTCCGATAGTCGACCGCGCAATTCCCAAACCGCAGGAAACTTTCCGCGACGACGACAAGCATGGCAAGTTCGTCGTTTTCCGGATTCCGGATCGCAAAAAGTCCAATTGGCGCAAGAAGATTTACGTTGCCGAAGTTTACGAGCCTTATGATTACGAGAATGACCGTGTTGCCTTGCACTTCTAATCTGATCTCGGGCCTCATGACAAGGTTTCGTACTTTAAGCCTACCTCCCATCTTTCTACTCGCAAGCTGAAGCCAGAATACAACGATGTCGATGGGCGGAGTTTCACCGACAAGTTCAAAATCACCACGAGTACTCATTGTGTCACTGACTTTGCTCCACACAAGATCAACGTGTAGATTCCTAAGTTCACGTTGCGCAGCGGTCGGGTTCCTCACCCGAACGTCACGCGTGCGTACAAGCAAATCCGTTCACGAGATGCTCGAGATGCGAAGGCTCGCGCTTCGCGCTGAGAGCCGCTCGCTAGGGGCAGCTCGTAATCTCACTGGGGGAGTCCTGTGGCCGGCAGCTCCTGCCTCTTAGGGCTTAACCTAACTCTTAGGGCTTACCCTATTTCTCTCCTCCTGACGTCAGTGCCATCCGTGTGGCGACGTCTGACTGTTTCTGTGACATTACGTCACTCCTTTTCTTTATCAATAGTATCTTTCATCATAACAAAGCTCCCAGCCTCGAGTTGAGAGGCTTGGCGAGCGAGCGCGACCCGAATTAATAAGAACAAGGAAAGTGGGGAAGTGGTGGGAAAAGGTGGGGAGAAGGGTGAGGAGCGAAGAGGGGTGGCGAAGAGAGGTGAGGTGACAGAGTGTGGTGAGGGAGGTGCGACACGAGGCAGTAGCTATTTTCATCGGAGGATGTGTCGCGGAAAAATCAAATAGAGTGCTTGGATCTACAGCCGCTGTCGCCGGAGGTCCAGCGTGGGCTGTCATAAAACTGGCGTTGGGTGGCATGCACAGTGTGGCCCGGGTGAGGGTGATTTCGCCACGAACCCAGTTTGAGTCGACGTCGAGGTCGGCCCACACGAGGAGTGGCACACGCCTGAGCACAATCCGGTCGAAATGGTAGAAGGTGGTGCCGCAGTCGGAACAACGCGATCGGCGCGAGACAACCAGCGTGCACGAGCCGCAACCCTCAACTAGGATCTTGTGAGCGGGCGTGTGGAAAGACCAGTCCCTGCTTTTGACCGGCGCCGTGTGCCACGCACCATTCGTGCCGAAGCACTCCGGATTTGCGCATCGGCAGCAGGCTAGGCCGAATTCTGCGAACCTCTTAGGCTCGCCGTCCTCGAAGTTGATGAAGGCGACCCGACGCCCTTGAATACAGGCGTCGTCTTTTCATGGACGGCCCATTTGGTCTCGCGCTGCTTTTCCCTAGTACTGTAGACATCTTCGAGCGGTATGCTTGTACACTCGGAATAGCACCGAGATGCGGCGCCGCGCCAAGAGGTTCCCGTCGCGCCACCGAAGAAGGCTGGCACCGTCGCACATGGCGCCATCAATATTGCGGGCCGCCGCCGCCGCCACGACGGCAGCCGAGACTCTGGGCGACCGGTCACCGCAAGATATGGCGGCACTCAGCTCGTCCGCGGTATTGTCCATGCTCGGACTTCCCCCAAGTAGCACGACCTCCTTGTCGTGGACGGAGATGGGGTTGCTGTCGGCCTGCTCCTTCACCTCCTTGTCATCGAGACCTGGTTGGACATGGTGGCGGTCCGTGCACACCGCACTCGAATAGTCGTCGTTGTTGTCGTGTATCACGATGACTTCGGGGGCTCGCACGTCCGAGATGTCAGCTGCCTCGTCGCAGTCGGCGCAGTCGCAGTCACCGCCATCGAGCTAGGCGCGACACGTGGACGTCGGGGGGAGGGCAGCTACCTGTTCCACATCAACGGTAGTCACCTGCCTTTTCTCCTCCTGCCTGAGAATCTGGCGCGACCTGTCAACCACGGATCTCAAGTTCTGGCCGGACTTCTTGCGCTTGGTGCTGAACAGATAGCGCGAGCGAATCGAATTTCGAGAACCGAGGCAGCCGCCCGTCGACTCTATGAGGGGGTCGTCGCCAGCCCGTGCCCGCCGCCCTGCGTTTCGCAGAGTTCTCTTGAACGTGTTCGTGGCGTCCTGCGTCGCGTCCAGTTCCTCGGCGAGCTGGAACAACCGCCGAAGAACGTCGTCATCGTCAGCAAGCACACCGTTCCGCCGTTTAGCACGTTTAGCGGCCGCGGCCTTACGTACTCCTTCCTTGCTTGAACTCTGAACTCCGTTCACGCCCGGTTTCTCGAAGGCTTGGCAGCGACGCAGCTGGCTCATACGCCCGCGCCGCCTATCGTTTGAATGATGGGTAGAATAACATCCATCTCATACAACGTCTAATAATTTTGTAATGGTAGAACGTCAGTCTGTCTTTAAATGTCGACTGCTAAGAGGGGGGTGTGTGTGGGGAGCATGAAGGATGTGGGTCCATCAAACGTCAGTCTGTCCGTCACAGCACATCAACGGACCTATACTTTCTGTTCAAATGCCTATGTATGCTCGAAACGGGCCGACAAAATCTGCGTTTTGTAAAGCCGATTTATTTCAAAACGCTTCACCCGCGGCCTACTTTCTGTTCTTTTGCTAATGTATGTGCCAAAAGGCTATTATAATGTTTTCCTTTGCATGCGAGAGCAGCTGCGGTATTGGAGAGAGCGAAGTTTGAGCGAGAATCTGGGGTGGTTGCTGTACGTACGTCTCGAGTTCGGATCCTGGTGGTCGATTTGTATGCTGAGTGTAGCCTGGGGAGTGGTGTGGGTGAAGACGATTTTCGGGTATGTGGTGCGTCTAGGTCCCTGGTTTCGAGTTCGATTCCCGTAGTAAATTGGACGCTGGTAGTCGTAAAAATCGAGAGTATTTCGAAGAAGAAAACCCTTAGCGTTTCTAAAAAGAAAACCCTTTACCCTTCTTCCTCTTTTTTTGCTATGCAAACCCTCGGCCGATCTTTTTTGAAGTAAGGTTGACGCGTGCGACGGCGATGGAGCCTTCGCCCGGCAAACGGGACGACGCGCTCGAGCCAGGGACGCTACGCGAGCCTCGACGCCGGCATGGCATGCCGGGGTTTTTCTTTCGATGTTCTTTCGGGGTTCTGGCGCGCGCAAAAATGCGACGCGATTTCGCCTTTATTCCGCGCGAACTCTTCGGTACCGCGCGATGCGTGCCGGCGTCTTCGTCGCCGCTGCGAGCGGCCACCGCCGTCGCGACCGCGGACTCGGACACGCCCGCGGGTTGACGTCCAGTCGACCAACCCGAATAAAAACTCCGCGGCCGCTGCGACCGGCCACCGAAATCGAGAAGGGCTTGCCGCGCTCGCGTCTGCGGTCAAAGCCCGCTTCCACGGCCACGACTCGCTCTTCCGACGGGACGTCCTCGAGAACGCGCGAGACCGAACGAGACTCGACCGTCGACTCGGTGGATCGAACATCGTTTCACCTTCGATACGATGCGTGCCGCCGGCTTCGTCGCCGCTGCGAGCGGCCACCGCCGTCGCGACCGCGGACTCGGACACGCCCGCGGGTTGACGTCCAGTCGACCAACCCGAATAAAAACTCCGCGGCGCGGCGCGCCGGCGCTCGACGCGTCTGCCAGCGCTTCGATACGATGCGTGCCGGCGTCTTCGTCGCCGCTGCGAGCGGCCACCGCCGTCCCGACCGCGGCCTCGGACTCTCCCCCGCGGGCGACAACGGCTCGCCGTAAAGTCGCGGCCTTCGTCGAGCGTCGTCGACCTCGACGTGCGACCGCGATTCGCTTGGTCGACGGTGGTCGCGCCACGACCTGGGACTGGCCGCGCTCTGGCCATCGCAAACCTCGCGACCTACTGCTGGAGCGCCACGGATCGAAGACCAGGAACAACGCGGCGACGACCGCGACGAGCGCGCCGCGCGCGCCGCGCCGACGACCGGCCGCGCGCTCGCGCGCGTCACGCGACCGCCCGTGGCCGCGCTCTGGCCATCGCCGACGGAGACGAAGACGCCACGCTCGCGTCTACGGCGAAGCCCGCTTCCGCGGCACGCCAGCTGCTCTTCCCGCAGCGGCCGTCCTCGACGAACCCTCGACCGTCGACCGCGACGGCGCGTCCACTATCTATGGATTATGCGCCACGCCCTCGCATACCGCCCGCCGCCACCCGGCGCCTACCACAAAACTATTGTATAAGGAAGTAACCACGATAAAAAGCAGCCATCGCATATCCGCGAGTCCAGCAAAAAAACGCAAAGCCGAAAAAAACATAGGCGTAGCGCAACGGAAAGCAAGGAAAACGGTACACCTAACCCAAAGAAAAATTGGCAGAAACTGGCAGAACCAGGACTGAATTTCAGGGCGTGCGACGGGCAGGTCGTCACTGAACGGCGGCCCTCGAAGACGTGGGGTCCGGGGGTGCCCCTGAGTTTGGGGCAGACCCCTTGTTGGGGTTCGGGGCTTGCTCCCTGCGCCAGAAAAAAAAACGTGGCCTTACTAGTCCTATGCGATAGACGGATGTTTGTTTGTGTCTCCGTCTGTCTGTCTGTTTGTCTTTAAATGGGCGCGACTGCGAAAGGGGTGTGTGAGGAACATGAAGGATATGGGTGGGTTTGTGGTAAGGGATGTGCCTGACGGGCGGAGATGGCGCGCGGGACTAGTGGGGTCATCGCCGAAGTCGTGGGCAGGCGAAGAGGACGGGCCCCGCCCGTAGGTCGTACGCATGCTGCCGCCGGACGCGCGATGCGACGAAGGGTGACGTCCGCGGGGTCGGGCGGCCTGGGTGGTGTTCCCGAGGCGGCGACATGGGTGAGGCGGTGAGGGCACAGCGAGCCCGGCCTAATGCGTTGGCGATCCCCACTCACGGTAGATGCGGCGAGTTGGGCCGCCTTTGCCTCTGAAATTTAGCGCAGCCGCTTGCACCACCAAGGTTCGCGCTTGCAACATTCTGCGCATGTTTGGGCGGCGACGCCGCGCTGGCCTCACCGAGGCACCAGAGACGAGGCCGGCGACGGTGCCGTAGCTACGTTCCGCTGTTCGACAGGGCCCAAGAAGCCAGGCGGTGGTGCTGTACCCGGCTGGGGGATGATGGCGTCGATGCCGCGGGCGTGAGCAGGCTATTCAGTGGACTTGCGCTGCGCGCCGATCGACAGGTGACGGTTAGGAGGGACAGGAAGCGCTGGGTGTAGAACGAACCCCAAGCGGGGTTGATGTCGTGGTTGTTTGTAACAAACGACTACTAAGAAGGGGGTGTGTGGGGAACATGAAGGATGGGTGGGTTTGTGGGGTTGTTTGTCCCTCGATTTAGGTAGGATCAGGTAGGCCCGCGAGCCAGGCGACGGTCTCAAGCCGTAACGCGGCGACTCGAGACTGTCACACGACCCGCGGCGACTCCAGCGCGCCATTCTCACGCCGTCGAAACGATGTTGTCGATGCTGACAACGCGCGCATGACCGCGGCCTTTTTCCCAGAGACAGGCGTGGGTTGGCTTCGGCCGACTAGGTTGGGTCGGAAGCCGACGCCTACTCTTTAGTCGAGTTTTCGACTCTCGACAACCAACGGCATGCTGACTTTGATCGCGAGCTTAAAGTCTTCCTGCACCCGTCGCACGCAACCCTGCAACGGTACCAGATACGCATGATCGATCGTGTGGTGTCACCGAGGCTCCTCCAACCTGTATCGTCTTAAGGCCCGCCGACGCCGAACGATCAACAAGAGCCAGGGCCAGACGCCCCGCGAGGTCGGCGTCCTCTTGCCCAAGCCGTCGCTCTGCCACGTCCGCTCCGCGTGGCTCTCTGTCGATCGGCAACCCCGAGAATGGCGACTTCTGAGTCGACGACTCCACCCCGCCCGTGCGCAATACCGATAAGCCCCCTCCGGCGTCTACACGCGCACTGTAAGTGAACTTGGGGACCAGGTGACTAACTGGGGTTTGAGATTGGGACTAGGTGAACTCACGTGCTGCCAATACCGATAAGCCTCAGCGTACACGCGCACTGTAAGTGAGCTTACTGGACCAGGTGAACAACTGGGGTTTGAGATTGGACTAGGTGAACGGAGAGACCAGGTGAGCTTACTGGGACCAGGTGAACTTACTGGTTTTTAGAGTAAACTCAAGGGTTGGCGGCGCGTGCGGATCAAAGCAGCGGATTGGCGGGGGTGGTGACGAGCTCAAGGGTGGGTGTGAGCACAGGCGGTTTACGCCGAACACTGGGGTTAGAGACGGACTAGGCGAACTTACTGACCAGGTGAACTGCGGGACCAGGTGAAGCTACAGGGTTAGGATTGGGACTAGGTGAACTGCTGGCCTGCGCATTTACGTCTTTGTGCATCGTGAACCGTTCTTTACGGGCGTACAATTACAAATTTTGAAAATTGGCGTACGTAATGGGGTATGTGGACTGGAATGGGGCGTTACACTAGCGATAAGGAGTGACGTAGGGATACTGATACGTGGTGCAGGGGTAGTGTCATAGCTTACACAGGTGCTGGAAAAAAAGAAAAGGGAAAAAGGGTGAAGTAGCAAATACAGGTGCTGGAAAAAAGAAAGAAAAAGGAAGGAGGTAAGTGAGACATGCACAGAGGAGAAGCTGGAAGGAGGACGTCAGGAAAGGCATTGTGGCAGAAAGAGACGAGATGGCAGGCGAAGTCCGAGGTGAGGTAACGAGCACGAAGCCGGAGGAAGAGGAACTTCCATCTACGGAGCCACATACGCATAAGGTTGGCAAGGCGGCGCAGAGATTGAGATCGCAGACGTGGTTATCAAGTAAGCGATGCTGAGAAAAACTTTCAGTAATATGGCGGTGTGGTATATGGCACATTGAGAACTGACTTGGGTGACGGTGGTGCTGTTATCGACACGGCAGGACCGACGTGAGAGATAAGCTTTTAAGTTTGGCTCAGGGAAATGGCGCAGTAGCGGCGTAAGAAGCAGTGAGCAATTCAGCTTCAAAAGAGGAGCGGGCTATGTTTAGCTCGAGCGGTATCAGAGTTACTCGCAAGAGCCAGCAAGGAGAAAACAAATCCAGCGGCGAGTAGCGGTCATCAGGGTCGTCGGTCCAGCTGGAATCGGAATAACCAGTTGACGAAGGTAGAATCGCGACCAAGAACAAGGGCTAGTCTTCCTTACATTGGGTTCTACCGGATTGATCATTAAAAGGCGCACACGGATTGGCAGTCCAGCCGACCATCAGGGCGAGAACATAAAGAAAACAAGAACATGATGAAACGAAAAGGACAAACGCTATCAGGCGTGACCAGAGAGCCAGGTGCAGGAAAAGCAGCCGCAGAAAGAGGAAGAACGCAGAGAGTCAAAGTGCAGGTTGTTACTGGCTACATGATGGAGACTAACGTAACAGTGGAGGTCAACTTTCTTATCAGTGGACAGGAAACGAAAGAACAGTATCAATAAATAGGGACAAAATTTTCAAAGATTAATCTTTGACTCAAAGAGCAAGGAACAGGATGTAGAGCTAACACAGAACTAACGAGCTTGTAACGGCACGTCACCAGATCCGCGGACGAAGCCTTAATATTGACAAGCGTTCAAAGCAATAAAGCCTGTTTGACTATTACAATACGCTTGTTTGCAAAACAGCTGAGCGACGATGGAACGAAAACCATCGGTGGGTTGGCGAGGAGCTCGCATTCCTGGTGGCAAGACCTGGATGTCTTCGTCAATGGAGCTTGATAAAAGCGGAGCCAACATCCAACTTATGCAAATCATAATTTCAGCAACGCCAGACGCGGGCTTCATAAAGCAAGAACATGCATCTTTAGGGACAATGACGTAATGTCGTAGCGTCCGCCGTGAACCTGGGATAACCAGATGACAACGACAAGCATTCTACGTTTCTGAACGACCAGATTCAGCTCGTGCGATGGACCCACTTCAAAGACAAATTCAAACCAGGAAAAGTAGAAGGAACGCGAACATTTCGCGCTCCCAGCAACCGGCCCAGTCCAAACGCCTGGCGGCTTGTAACCAGACGTACAGGATTGGAGAGAGGGGAGGAAGGCAGAACTATTCAACAAGCTTAAAATGAGTAACAACAGGAACAAACAAAGAATGATTAAGAATCGACAGTGCGTGGTAAAACGCCAGTATTGTGGGACTGGAGCTGTTCTCCAGTAGTTTCTGAATAATCATACTTTGTCGACTTTGCGCGGTCGGCTCCGTTTGGCTCGACTTTGTTTTGCATGCTTTATTATTGTCAGCTCTGATTGACTCTACTTTGTGTACAGGGCTGTTATTTCTCTTTTGGTTCTCAGAATTCAGGCCTCTGGCGAGACAATTGGGTTCGTGATGGTAGTCAGTCCCAAGTAAGTAACTTTTAATCTCATCAAACACGGGGACAAGGGGGCAACAGCGGGAAAAACAAGGCGATAATCAGACAACAGCAGGAGCTCGGTGACAAGGGGCACTGTCGAACATGAGCGACGTTCCGAAAAGTCAAAAATTGTGCATTGAAGTTCCTTCGGTGGTTGACATTGCGAAATCTGATAGCAAAGCATCTAATAAAATCGAGGTCGGAACAATAGCGACGAAGGATGCCTAGAAGCTGGTGCGACAGTTACTACCGAGGATCATGGGGTAAAGATAGCGGAACCGCGGCTAGGCGAAGCGATGGCGGTGTTTATCAGTACGTCTTTATTTAAGGCACGCGACCTTTAGGCTAAATGTCGCATGGCATGCAAACGACTGGAATGACGATGGTCGGAGTCGACAGAAGCAAAAAGCGCAAACGCAGCTGGAACGTTCTGAAGCGTCGTGTTCTGGATTGTTGTGGTGCTAGCTGAGAGCCATATCGACGACCATCACGTAGAGTAAGAACCGAGCTGCTGGATGCCAGCCTGCTGTCGCGCATATTGAAGTGGCCCGTTTTCGCATTCGCAAGGGCTGAGGAACCATATACAGAACCTTTGTTAGAGGTAACGGCGAAGCTTCGCTCGTCATATCAAATAGACGATGAGAACAAAACGACTACTGGCAAAGCGGTAAGCAGCACGTAGAACGTTGCATATGTGACATTTTACGGAACATTGCATAGCGGAATACTGACCAGGTGCGATAGCAAACCGATTCTCAGGTCAGAAAAAGCGGCGAAAAGGCGAGAGTCACGCAGAAGGAGAATCACACAACAAGCAGCTCAGCATCCAGGATCCAGATGAGGCGCTCGTTGCACAGGAAGCTCGATGCACTTTGCGAAAATCAATGCTTAGTTGTGGCAAATAAATGTTTGTAACGTAGACGCTGTTTCCAAAACCGACAAGCACAACGGTGAGTGGATCAACAGACTAGGTGAAAAATACAACGGAGTGAGTGGGCAGCAACCCTAGGCTGAACGAGGAGGGGAGCAATCTACGAGGTGAAAAGACAACGAGGAGGGGAGCAACAAGGTAGAAAAATTCAGCTGAGAAGGCTGTGAGGAAGCATACGAGGGGAAAATACAGAACAACTGGCAACAGAAAAAGCGGAA
>JAQMWT010000108.1:0-31207 GCA_029834535.1 Chrysophaeum taylorii
CAACCGCCCTCTTGCCGCATCTGGTCATCTCTGGCCACCTTCCCGGCGCCACCGTCTGCTTGCCACGCCCCCGGCGCGCATCTGCCTAACGTCCTTCAGGGCCGCCCGCTCCCTCCCTGACAACCGCCGTCCCGCCACACGTGAGCCTCGGACCGCGATTGTGCGCTCCCGTGCGATCCGGACACACGCCTGCGTCTCCTATCGGAAAGACCAAAGACTCAATTATATCGCCGTGCTCTTGCATTCGCACCATTCCCGCCCATTCCGCGAGGCATGGGCGAGCGCAATGCCGAGGTGTGTTCATGTTTGAAAGACGCCACTTCCCGAAACGCCTCGTGACCGTCGCCCCTCCTTTGGTACATGCGAGCTTCACAGCCTACTTCTTCTTCGGCAGCACCACGAGGCGGCGGCCCTTCCTTCGGGCGAGCACCACGAGCCGGCGCCCGTCGTGCCCGACGTGCTCACTGACCGCTTTACACCACCGCCTTATCGCTGCAGGCGTTACGACCTCCTCATGTGGACGGCTACCTCCACGACGTGACTCCGCGTGCACTCCCAATGTACGCTCACGACGCCCCCCGACGATTACGCGGTGACGCACTTCGTGCATTGCGACTCGCCGAATCTGGCGACCTCTCTCGGGCGTGCCGTATTCTCACCAGCCTGGGCATCGCCGACCCATGCCACCCAGACGTCATGCGCCAACTCGTGTCCAAACATCCTGCTCGCAAGGAGGACCTTCACACTTTCCCCAACCTCCCGCAAGGGCTCGCCACACTCTCGGTCGCCCTGCGTGAAACTTACCGCACGCTCCGGCCGAAGGCTGGTGTGGGCCCCGACCAGTGCCGCAATGAATTCCTCTCCGTTTTCGCCCAGCCCTTCCCGAGCAACGTCAAGGCACGCTCGGCGATGGACAAAATCGACAACCTTGAGACCTTGTTCGTTCGTGGAGCTCTTCCTGACTGGTATTACTTCATCAACTAAACTAACTAACTAACTTCAGACCTCTCCCGAGCATGGGAGCCAGGCCGGACCGACAGGAGCCAGTCCGGAATCACGGGCCTGTAGACGAGGGGCGCCGAAAGGTGGGTCGGCGGAGAGTGATCATCAAGCTTGTCGCCATGCGACGAGGAGACCGCGATGTGACTGACAACCAACTCGTCGATAACCTTCCGTCTTCGCCCCCCGGCCATACCCCGCCCCACTGCGAACGTTCCGGCTGCCAACCGGCCCGCCCGAGAGGCGAATAGGTGCCAACCTATGCCGGGAGGGCGGATGCCCTCGCAAGGCTCAGGATTCATGAGGCACCGTCCTCCATAGCAACCATGCGGTCGGCGATCAGGGTAAGGATATTACTTCATCACCACCACGGTAACCCTCATTCCGTTGGTAAAACGACGCGCCGCTAACGCTAACCAAGCACCTGACGTTCGACCTATCGGCATTGGCACCGTCCGCCGCCGTGCCACTGGACGGTGCCTTGCGCGTAGCCTCCACTCCGAGCTCTCTGAGGCACTGTACCCGATCAACGTTGCCGTCGGGGTCAAGGGCGGCCCCTCGCGCCTCGTCTTTGGCGTCCGCACCCACGCGGAGCAGTACCCCGACCAGGTCATCATCAAGCTGGACAAACGCAGCGCCTTCAACGAGCTCAAGCGCCGGACCGTCGTGGACAAACTCGCAAACCACGCCAACGCTAAGCTGCGTGCCTTTGGCCACTTTATGTTCAAGCAATTGCGGCCGGCATCCTGGGTGGCCCTCCACGGCCCCACCGGCCTCGATCGCGCCCCCTTCGACTCTCAAGAAGGCGGCCAGCAAGGCGACCCCACCTATCCACCGGCGTACTGTCTGGCAACGCATGACGCCGCACAGGCCCTTGACACCCGCTTACGTTCATGTGCCGGCTACGCCCGATTTGGCATGGACGACGGCGTCATCTCTGGTTCCCCTCGTGAGGTTGTCGACGCCCTCCTGCAGTACGCCCGCGACATCCAAGCTAGCGGCGAGGAGCTCCGCCTCGACAAGTGCGTGGCGTTCTGTCCGGCACTTGGCATGGGGCTTCTCGACCACCCCGATGTTCACGACCACGTCCAAGTTGCGCCTGACGGCACGCGTACTCTTGCTGGTATCCCCGTTGTCGCCGACGGCCTCGTAATCTACGGTGTGCCCATCGGCTCCCCCGGCCACGCCGGAGATGCCTATGTCGAAGCTACCTTGCAACGCGAGGTTGACGCTCAGGTGAGCTACATGAGCCGTATTCGCACCAAGCTCCAGAACGTCTCCCTCCACTGCATGTACTCGTTGGGCCGCTACTGCATCGCCCCGCGCATGGACTACATCGCGCAACACTGCTACCCCACCAATGCCTTGAGCGCGCTCCGCCGCTTCGACGTTGCCGTCCTCAGCTTCGTCGCCACAGCACTTGGCGCAGATCCGCGTCAGGTTTTTGACTCCACCGGCATCGTCCTCCAACGCCTCCGTCTTCCTGCTCGAAGTGGGGGTGGCGGCATTCGCTCCTGCGCCGACCTCAGCCCCGCCGCCTTTGTTGGCACGGCGGCCCAGGCCCTCCCACACCTCGTCGACCTTCGCGATCCTACGGGTGCCTTGGAGGTCCCTGGCTACCTCCCCCGCCTCGCCTCGGTCCTGGGTGCCACTTCTTTTCGCACAGGTAACGAGTTGCACCGTTGGCACCACCTCCTCGCATCCGGTTGCCGCCTGGGGCGAGCACTCGAGACTGCGTGGGACGGACTTCGGGCTGATCTCCGTACCACGCTGGCTTCCCACGGCGGCGCTGGTTCCGGCGACCCCGCCAACGTTCATCTCGTCGACGGTCCTCTCTCCCACGAATTCGTCTCCATGGGCGTCCTCGTCGACCCCACCATCTCGACACCCGTGCTCATACCCCAACTCCAGCGTGCTCTAACCTCCCAGCGCGAGACAGCTCGGGCCACTGCACTCCAGCGCCTTGCGGCCACCCTTCCCATCACCGAAGCACTTCGAGTAGCGGCGTCCTCATGGGATCGCTTCTCGACCACGTTCATCAGCTCGTGGCCCAGCTCTGGCCTTCAAATCCCCAACCGCTGCTGGGCTGAGATGTGTGCCCAGTACTTTGGCTACCCCTCTCCAGCTTGTTTGGGCCTCGTGGGCACTCGCATTCTGGGCACTGACGTCGTTCTCGACGCTCACGGCAAGGTGCTTCTCACGCAGGCCAACCTTGTCAACCGCGGAGGAGCGCGGACCACCTGGCATGACGGCCAGCTCGACTGCGTCCACGGCAGCGTCAAAGAGGCCGGCATCCCAGCCCTGTCCGAGGTTTTCGGCATCTTTGCTGACGTCGTCGCCCTACCATTCGCACGCGCCTCTACGGCCGGTACCGAGGCAATCTCGCCCGACGTCAAGTCGTCCCAGACATCCTCACCACGCTCGACAACAAGGAGCAACTCTACGACATCAAAACCCTCGCTTGGGGTTCGTTGTACACCGCCCACGCCCTCCATCCCTCCCACCCGTCGCCTGTCGATCGGCGCGCAGCGCAAGTCCACTCCGAATACCTCGCTCACGCCCGCGGCATCGACGCCATCATCCCCCAGCCGGGTACAGCACCACCGCCTGGCTTCTTGGGCCCTGTCGAACAGCGGCTACGTAGCTACGGCACCGTCGCCGGCCTCGTCTTTGGTGCCTTCGGTGAGGCCAGCGCGGCGTGCCACGCTCTCGCCCAAACATGCGCAGAGCGCATCGCTGCGCGAACCTGGGTGACAAGCGGCTGCGCCAACTTCACAGAGGCAAAGGCGGCCCAAACTCGCCGCATCTACCGTGAGTGGGGGATCGCCAACGCATTAGGCCGGGCTCGCTGTGCCCTCACCGCCCTCACCCATGTCGCCGCCTCGGGAAACCCCACCCAGGCCGCCCGATCCCAGCAGGACGTCACCCTTCGTCGCACATACGTCCGGCGGCAGCATGCGTACGACCTACGGGCGGGGCCCGTCCTCTCTTCGCCTGCCCCACGCCTCGGCGATGACCCCGACTAGGTCCCGCGTACTTATCTCCGCCCGTCAGGCACATCCCTCATACCCCACAAACCCACCCACATCCTTCATGCTCCCCACACACACCCCCCTCTTAGCAGTCGACATTTAAAGACAAACAGACTCCCCACACACACCCCCCTCTTAGCAGTCGACATTTAAAGACAAACAAGTGCAGGCCAGTAAGTTCACCTAGTCCCAATCTCTAACCCCAGCTCTAAAAACCCCAGTAAGCTCACTTGGTCCCAGTAAGTTCACCTGGTCACTAAGTCCACCTAGTCCCAATCTCAAACCCCAGTAAGTTCACCTGGTCCCAGTAAGTTCACCTACAGTGCGCGTGTAGACGCCGGGAGGGGGCTTATCGGTATTGCGCAGCACGTGTGGGGTAGGGTGGAGTCGTCGACTCAGAAGAGGATATCCTCGGGGATGCCGATCGACAGAGAGCCACGTAGAGCTGGACGTGGCAGAAGACGGGCTTGGGAAAGGCCGACCTCGCGGGGCGTCTGGCCCTGGCTCTTGTTGATCGTTTGGCGTAGGCGGGCCTTAAGGGATACAGGTTGGAGGAGCCTCGGTGACAACGACACGATCGATCATGTATCTGGTACCGTTGCAGTGGCCGTGCGACGGGTCGAGGTTGAGAAGACCTTAAACTCGCGCTCAAAGTCAGCATGCCGTTGGTTGTCAGGGAGTTCAAAACTCGACTGTAAAGAGCGAGGCGTCGTCTTCCGACCCAACCTAGTCGGCCGAAGAACTCCGACGCCTCGTCTCCGGGAAAAAAAGGCCGCGGTCATGCGCGCGTTGTCAGCATCGACAACATCGTTTCGACGGGGCGTGAGATTGGCGCGCTGAAAGAGCCGCAGCGGGTCTTGGAAATAGTCAGCGAGGTCGCTTTAGACGGCTTGGAGGATCAATGCCTGGCTCGCGGGCCTACCTGATCCTTACCCTAAATCGAGGGACGAAACAGACAAGCAAACAGACAAACAAACATCTGTCGATCCTAACTACTAATCGACAGATGTTTGTCTGTTTGTTTGTTTGTCCTTCGATTTAGGGTAAGGATCAGGTAGGCGCGAGAGTGAGGATCAGGTAGGAGCGAGAGCCAGACAGTGATCCTCCAAGCCGTCTACGGCGACCTCGCAGACTATTTCCACGACCCGCGGCGGCTCTTTCAGCGCGCCATTCTCACGCCCCGTCGAAACGATGTTGTCGATGCTGACAACGCGCGCATGACCGCGGCCTTTTTTTCCCGGAGACGAGGCGTCGGAGTTCTTTTCGGCTGACTAGGCTGGGTCGGAAGACGACGCCTCGCTCTTTACAGTAGAGTTTTCAACTCCCTGACAACCAACGGCATGCTGACTTTGATCGCGAGCTTAAAGTCTTCGCAACCTCGACCCGTCGCACGGCCACTGCAACGGTACCAGATACATGATCGATCGTGTCGTTGTCACCGAGGCTCCTCCGACCTGTATCCCTTAAGGCCCGCCTACGCCAAACGATCAACAAGAGCCAGGGCCAGACGCCCCGCGAGGTCGGCGTCCTCTCGCCCAAACCCGTCTTCTGCCACGTCCAGCTCTACGTGGCTCCCTGTCGATCGGCAACCCCGAGGATATCCTCTTCTGAGTCGACGACTCCACCCTACCCCACACGTACTGCGCAATACCGATAAGCCCCCTCCCGGCGTCTACACGCGCACTATAGGTAACTTACTGGACCAGGTGAACTTACTGGAACCAGGTGAACTTACTGAGGTTAGAGATTGGGACTAGGTGAACTTAGTGACCAGGTGAACTTACTGAGACCAAGTGTGAACTTACTGGGGCTTTTAGAGTAAACTCAAAGCTTAGCGGCGTGTGCGGATCAAAGCAGCTTTGATTGGCGGGGGTGAGAGCGACGAGCTCGCAGGAGAGTGGGGTGAGTGTGGGTTTACGCCGAACTTACTGGGGTTAGAGAATGGGTTTACGCCGAATTTACTGGGGTTAGAGATTGGGACTAGGTGAACTTACTGGCCTGCACTTGTTAGTAGTTAAAGAAGAAGACAGACAGACAGACAAACAAACAGACAAACATCTGTCGATTAGTAGTTAGGACTTCATCACCACCACGGTAACCCTCATTCAGTTGGTAAAACGACGCGCCGCTGACGCTAACCAAGCACCTGACGTTCGACCTATCGGAACGACGCGGAGGCGAACGACGGACCGACGAGCGTGAACGAGTCGGCGAAGAGTATCTCCTGGTCGGCGTCGGCGGCCAGGAGGGCCTCGAGCGCGGTGGCAATGATGCTGAACATGACGCGCTCCGCAAAGGGCGGCGTCGGCTTTGCCGTCGTCGTCGCGAGGGGGAGCGGCGACCGCCTGCGACGCGCCAACTCGGACAGCCTCAGTCCGATCGATTTTGGGACCGCGGGTTCGCTCGATTGCGCGGTACAGAGTCTCCGCTCCCGCGTCGCACGCGTCGTGGCGGTCCAGCGCAAAGCCCTCAGAAGCCGCGACAACGAGCTTTGTCTCGCGATCGACGGTCGCCGAACCGGAAAACGGCCCGGCCGACCACCGGCGCCCGGTCGGCGCGACCGGTTCGAGACCCACGCGCACCAGGGCGCGCGCCGGGGCCCAGGCCTCCCCGGTGTGCGTGCCCGAGTACCGGGTCGTGAACAACATGCGCCGCTCTCTCCCAGAATTGTCGTCGGCAAACCGCGCGTCGCTGATCTCGAGCGCGAACGACCCCGGGCAAGCGCGCCGTAGCGACCCCACAAACTCCGTCTGGAGGAACCGCCGCTTCATCAGTTTCGACCGACCGCTCGCCCCCTCGAACTCAAAGTTTGGAGCAAGCAACGACGGTGCCTTTTCCCCAAAATCCATCCTCGCGAACCGCTCGGCGCATTCCAGGAGCTCGCCGTCGCTCCCGACCTCCACCGTCATTGGCACCGTCCGCCGCCGTGCCACTGGACGGTGCCTTGTGCGTAGCCTCCACTCCGAGCCCTCTGAGGCACTGTACCCGATCAACGTTGCCGTCGGGGTCAAGGGCGGCCCCTCGCCCATCGTCTTTGGCGTCCGCACCCACGCGGAGCAGTACCCCGACCAGGTCATCATCAAGCTGGACAAACGCAACGCCTTCAACGAGCTCAAGCGCCGGACCGTCGTGGACAAACTCGCAAACCACGCCAACGCTAAGCTGCGTGCCTTTGGCCACTTTATGTTCAAGCAATTGCGGCCGGCATCCTGGGTGGCCCTCCACGGCCCCACCGGCCTCGATCGCGCCCCCCTTCGACTCTCAAGAAGGCGGCCAGCAAGGCGACCCCACCTATCCACCGGCGTACTGTCTGGCAACGCATGACGCCGCACAGGCCCTTGACACCCGCTTACGTTCATGTGCCGGCTACGCCCGATTTGGCATGGACGACGGCGTCATCTCTGGTTCCCCTCGTGAGGTTGTCGACGCCCTCCTGCAGTACGCCCGCGACATCCAAGCTAGCGGCGAGGAGCTCCGCCTCGACAAGTGCGTGGCGTTCTGTCCGGCACTTGGCATGGGGCTTCTCGACCACCCCGATGTTCACGACCACGTCCAAGTTGCGCCTGACGGCACGCGTACTCTTGCTGGTATCCCCGTTGTCGCCGACGGCCTCGTAATCTACGGTGTGCCCATCGGCTCCCCCGGACACGCCGGAGATGCCTATGTCGAAGCTACCTTGCAACGCGAGGTTGACGCTCAGGTGAGCTACATGAGCCGTATTCGCACCAAGCTCCAGAACGTCTCCCTCCACTGCATGTATTCGTTGGGCCGCTACTGCATCGCCCCGCGCATGGACTACATCACGCAACACTGCTACCCCACCAATGCCTTGAGCGCGCTCCGCCGCTTCGACGTTGCCGTCCTCAGCTTCGTCGCCACAGCACTTGGCGCAGATCCGCGTCAGGTTTTTGACTCCACCGGCATCGTCCTCCAACGCCTCCGTCTTCCTGCTCGAAGTGGGGGTGGCGGCATTCGCTCCTGCGCCGACCTCAGCCCCGCCGCCTTTGTTGGCACGGCGGCCCAGGCCCTCCCACACCTCGTCGACCTTCGCGATCCTACGGGTGCCGTGGAGGTCCCTGGCTACATCCCCCGCCTCGCCTCGGTCCTGGGTGCCACTTCTTTTCGCACAGGTAACGAGTTTTGCACCGTTGGCACCACCTCCTCGCATCCGGTTGCCGCCTGGGGCGAGCACTCGAGACTGCGTGGGACGGACTTCGGGCTGATCTCCGTACCACGCTGGCTTCCCACGGCGGCGCTGGTTCCGGCGACCCCGCCAACGTTCATCTCGTCGACGGTCCTCTCTCCCACGAATTCGTCTCCATGGGCGTCCTCGTCGACCCCACCATCTCGACACCCGTGCTCATACCCCAACTCCAGCGTGCTCTAACCTCCCAGCGCGAGACAGCTCGGGCCACTGCACTCCAGCGCCTTGCGGCCACCCTTCCCATCACCGATGCACTTCGAGTAGCGGCGTCCTCATGGGATCGCTTCTCGACCACGTTCATCAGCTCGTGGCCCAGCTCTGCCCTTCAAATCCCCAACCGCTGCTGGGCTGAGATGTGTGCCCAGTACTTTGGCTACCCCTCTCCAGCTTGTTCGGGCCTCGTGGGCACTCGCATTCTGGGCACTGACGTCGTTCTCGACGCTCACGGCAAGGTGCTTCTCACGCAGGCCAACCTTGTCAACCGCGGAGGAGCGCGGACCACCTGGCACGACAGCTTGCTCGATTGCGCCCTCTCCACCATCAAAGAGGCCGGCATCCCAGCCCTGTCCGAGGTTTTCGGCATGTTTGCTGACGTCGTCGCCCCTTCCATTCGCACGCGCCTCTACGGCCGGTACCGAGGCAATCTCGCCCGACGCCAAGTCGTCCCAGACATCCTCACCACGCTCGACAACAAGGAGCAACTCTACGACATCAAAACCCTCGCTTGGGGTTCGTTGTACACCGCCCACGCCCTCCATCCCTCCCACCCGTCGCCTGTCGATCGGCGCGCAGCGCAAGTCCACTCCGAATACCTCGCTCACGCCCGCGGCATCGACGCCATCATCCCCCAGCCGGGCACAGCACCACCGCCTGGCTTCTTGGGCCCTGTCGAACAGCGGCTACGTAGCTACGGCACCGTCGCCGGCCTCGTCTTTGGTGCCTTCGGTGAGGCCAGCGCGGCGTGCCACGCTCTCGCCCAAACATGCGCAGAGCGCATCGCTGCGCGAACCTGGGTGGCAAGCGGCTGCGCCAACTTCACAGAGGCAAAGGCGGCCCAAACTCGCCGCATCTACCGTGAGTGGGGGATCGCCAACGCATTAGGCCGGGCTCGCTGTGCCCTCACCGCCCTCACCGCCCTCACCCATGTCGCCGCCTCGGGGAACCCCACCCAGGCCACCCGATCCCAGCAGGACGTCACCCTTCGTCGCACATACGTCCGGCGGCAGCATGCGTACGACCTACGGGCGGGGCCCGTCCTCTCTTCGCCTGCCCCACGCCTCGGCGATGACCCCGACTAGGTCCCGCGTACTTATCTCCGCCCGTCAGGCACATCCCTCATACCCCACAAACCCACCCACATCCTTCATGCTCCCCACACACACCCCCCTCTTAGCAGTCCTTACTACTAATCGAGAGATGTATGTCTGTCTTTAAATGTCGACTGCTAAGAGGGGGGGGGGGATGTTTCTTTAAATGTCGACTGCTAAGAGGGGGGGGTGTGTGGGGAGTTTGTTTGTCTGTCGGTCTGTCTGTTTGTCTGTCTTTAAATAAACTAACTAACTAATTTCGGACCTGTCCCGGGCATGGTGTCTTTAAATGTCGACTGCTAAGAGGGGGGTCTGTTTGTCTGTCCCCCGATTTAGGGTAAGGATCAGGTAGGCGCGCGAGCCAGGCAGTGATCCTCCAAGCCGTCTACGGCGACCTCGCAGACTGTTTCCACGACCCGCGGCGGCTCTTTCAGCGCGCCATTCTCACGCCCCGTCGAAACGATGTTGTCGATGCTGACAACGCGCGCATGTGTGGCAGTAATGCCCATTTCCCCCCACTTGCCTGCCTGCCACCTGACTTACCCTGATTGTTGCCCTGGTATTGACCTTGCATTTATGGGGGGGGTGTCACCTTGACACCTTCACCTGCGCTTCCACTGGACCCAATGTACTAACTAACTAACTAACTTCAGACCTCTCCCGAGCATGGGAGCCAGGCCGGACCGACAGGTGCCAGTCCGGAATCACGGGCCTGTAGACGAGGAGCGCCGAAAGGTCGGTCGGCGGAGAGTCACCATCAAGCTTGTCGCCATGCGACGAGGAGACCGCGATGTGACTGACAACCAACTCGTCGATAACCTTCCGTCTTCGCCCCCCGGCCATACCCCGTCCCACTGCGAACGTTCCGGCTGCCAACCGGCCCGCCCGGGAGGCGAATAGGTGCCAACCTACGCCGGGAGGGCGGATGCCCTCGCAAGGCTCAGGATTCGTGAGGCACCGTCCTCCATCGCAACGGCAGTCGGCGATCAGGGTAAGGGACCGGGCATTTGTATTGCTTTCTTGTTGTTTCCTTGAAATTACCCTCAATTAAATGTTCGACAGCACGGCGTGAGCGGAGTGTGAGCGCTTGGTTGGACGTGTGGTGGAACCACCCGTGGTTCAGGACAGTTGAGCGGTCACGTTGTGACCGACGGTTAGGCGAAGAGGGGCGGGTGAGCTGAGTTTCCACCACAGGTGGTCTCAGAAACGGGAACTGACAGTTTCCGGGGTTGTTGTTACGCGAATCCCGGACTGTCAGTCTCCCGCGGTCGGCGGCGAGTCGGTTCGCAGCGGTTGAATGAGCGCAAAGCCGACGTGTTGGTAGGCGGTTTCGACGGATCGGAAGAGCGACTGAGTGCTCTTTACGTGAATCGGAATAAACGGCCGAAATATTACTACTCGGACGTTGAGCGTATTTTTGTGGATCTCAAGACAAAAAGCGAGCCCAGGAGACCACCCACAGTCTCCAAAAAGAGGCAGAAAGAAGGCCGGAGAGACCAACCATAGTCTCGGAGACCAACCATAGTCTCTGGCGAGGCAAAAGGCTTGTGCCGTGTAAGTCCGTCGCACCGGTCAACCGCGCGAGTCGAACAGTAGCCGGCAAATTTTACTGCTCGACGAGAAGTTTTTGTGTTCGAGATAGCCGTTGATATCCGAGAGAAACCGCACCATGGAAACTAGAGGAGACTGACGTTTGTTTTGCGACCGCTTCTGCTGAAGAGCGACACTTAAGACCAGAAGACAAAGACCCTGACGGAGGTAGCTTCACTCGTCTACGAACGAATATGGACGGCTGTGAACCTTGTGCCTGACTTTCGCCTGAATGAAATTGATGTCCTCGTCAGTAACTTCGGCCTCCACAGCAACAAAGTTCCTGCTGATGTAGCTCACCGAGCTTATCGTACCATTCGTGAGCGTGACCTTCGTCACCCTTTGAAGTCGAGGACGACTTCATCTCAAGTAGGGGGCTTATGTGGCAGTAATGCCCATTTCCCCCCACTTGCCTGCCTGCCACCTGACTTACCCTGATTGTTGCCCTGGTATTGACCTTGCATTTATGGGGGGGTGTCATCGTGACACCTTCACCTGCGCTTCCACTGGACCCAATGTACCGGGCATTTGTATTGCTTTCTTGTTGTTTCCTTGAAAGTACCCTCAATTAAATGTTCGACAGCATGGCGTGAGCGGAGTGTGGGCGCTTGGTTGGACGTGTGGTGGAACCAGCCGTGGTTCAGGACAGTTGAGCGGTCACGTTGTGACCGACGGTTAGGCGAAGAGGGGCGGGTGAGCTGAGTTTCCACCACACATGACCGCGGCCTTTTTTTCCCGAAGACGAGGCGTCGGAGTTCTTTCGGCTGACTAGGTTGGGTCGGAAGCCGACGCCTCGCTCTTTACAGTCGAGTTTTCAACTCCCTGATAACCAACGGCATGCTGACTTTGATCGCGAGCTTAAAGTCTTCGCAACCTCGACCCGTCGCACGGCCACTGCAACGGTACCAGATACATGATCGATCGTGTCGTGTCACCGAGGCTCCTCCAACCTGCATCCCTCAAGCCCCACCGACGCCAAACGATCAACAAGAGCCAGAGGCAGACGCCCCGCAAGGTCGGCGTCCTCTTGCCCAAGCCCGTCTTCTGCCACGTCCAGCTCTACGTGGCTCTCTGTCGATCGGCAACCCCGAGGATATGCTCTTCTGAGTCGACGACTCCACCCTACCCCACACGTGCTGCGCAATACCTATAAGCCCCCTCCCGGCGTATACACGCGCACTGTAGGTGAGCTTACTGGGCCAGGTGAACTTACTGGGGTTTGAGATTGGGACTAGGTGAACTGAGTGACGAGGTGAACTTACTGGGACCAGGTGAACTTACTGGGGGTTTTAGAGTAAACTCAAAGGTTAGCGGCGTGTGCGGATCAAAGCACCTTGGATTGGCGGAGGCGAGAGCGACGAGCTCGAAGGAGTGGGTGTGAGCTAGGTGAACTTACTGACCAGGTGAACTTATATGAAACTTACTGGACAAGGTGAACTTACTGGGGTTAGAGATTTGGACTAGGTGAACTTACTGACCAGGTGAACTAACTAACTAACTTCAGACCTCTCCCGAGCATGGGAGCCAGGCCGGACCGACAGGAGCCAGTCCGGAATCACGGGCCTGTAGACGAGGAGCGCCGAAAGGCCGGTCGGCGGAGAGTGACCATCAATCGCCATGCGACGAGGAGACCGCGATGTGACTGACAACCAACTCGTCGATAACCTTCCGTCTTCGACCCCCGGCCATACACCGTCCCACTGCGAGCGTTCCGGCTGCCAACCGGCCCGCCCGGGAGGCGAATAGGTGCCAACCTACGCCGGGAGGGCGGATGCCCTCGCAAGGCTCAGGATTCATGAGGCACCGTCCTCCATCGCAACCGCAGTCGGCGATCAGGGTAAGCGACAGGTGAACTTATATGAAACTTACTGGGATTAGGTGAACTTACTGGGGTTAGAGATTGGGACTAGGTGAACTTACTGGCCTGCACTTGTCTTCTTCTTCTTCCTAACTACTAATCGACAGATGTTTGTCTGTTTGTTTGTCTGTTTGTTTGTTTGTCCCTCGATTTAGGGTAAGGATCAGGTAGGCGCGAGAGTAAGGATCAGGTAGGCGCGCGAGCCAGGCAGTGATCCTCCAAGCCGTCTACGGCGACCTCGCAGACTATTTCCACGACCCGCGGCGGCTCTTTCAGCGCGCCATTCTCACGCCCCGTCGAAACGATGTTGTCGATGCTGACAACGCGCGCATGACCGCGGCCTTTTTTCCCGGAGACGAGGCGTCGGAGTTCTTTTCGGCTGACTAGGCTGGGTCGGAAGACGACGCCTCGCTCTTTACAGTAGAGTTTTCAACTCCCTGACAACCAACGGCATGCTGACTTTGATCGCGAGCTTAATGTCTTCGCAACCTCGACCCGTCGCACGGCCACTGCAACGGTACCAGATACATGATCGATCGTGTCGTTGTCACCGAGGCTACTCCAACCTGTATCGCTTAAGGCCCCCCGGCGCCAAACGATCAACAAGAGCCAGGGCCAGACGCCCCGCGAGGTCGGCGTCCTCTTTCCCAAGCCCGTCTTCTGCCACGTCCAGCTCTACGTGGCTCTCTGTCGATCGGCATCCCCGAGGATATACTCATCTGGGTCGACGACTCCACCCTACCCCACACGTGCTGCGCAATACCAACAAGCCCCCTCACGGCGTCCCCGAGGATATGCTCATCTGGGTCGACGACTCCACCCTACTCCACACGTGCTGCGCAATACCGATAAGCCCCCTCACGGCGTCTACACGCGCACTGTAGGTGAACTTACTGGGGCCGGGTGAACTTACTGGGGTTGGAGATTGGGACTAGGTGAGCTGAGTGACCAGGTGAAACTGGGACCAGGTGAACATACTGGGGTTTTTAGAGTAAAGGGTTTTTAAAGTAAACTCAAAGGTTGGCGGCGCGTGCGGATCAAAGCAGCTTAGATTGGCGGAGGCGAGAGCGACGAGCTAAAAGGAGTTGGTGTGAGCTAGGTGAACTTACTGACCAGGTGAACTTATATGAAACTTACTGGGACCAGGTGAACTTACTGGGGTTAGAGATTTGGACTAGGTGAACTTACTGGCCTGCACTTGTAACTACTAATCGACAGATGTTTGTGTGTCTGTTTCTCTGTCTGTCTGTCTGTCTGTCCCTCGATTTAGGGTAAGGATCAGGTAGGCCCGAGAGTAAGGATCAGGTAGGCGCGAGAGCCAGACAGTGATCCTCCAAGCCGTCTACGGCGACCTCGCTGACTATTTCCACGACCCGCGGCGGCTCTTTCAGCGCGCCATTCTCACCCCCCGTCGAAACGATGTTGTCGATGCTGACAACGCGCGCATGACCGCGGCCTTTTTTTCCCGGAGACGAGGCGTCGGAGTTCTTTTCGGCTGACTAGGCTGGGTCGGAAGACGACGCCTCGCTCTTTCTTTACAGTAGAGATTTCAACTCCCTGACAACCAACGGGATGCTGACTTTGAGCGCGAGCTTAAGGTCTTCGAAACCTCGACCCGTCGCACGGCCACTGCGACGGTACCAGATACATGATCGATCGTGTCGTTGTCACCGAGGCTCCTCCAACCTGTATCCCTTAAGGCCCGCCTACGCCAAACGATCAACAAGAGCCAGGGCCAGACGCCCCGCGAGGTCGGCGTCCTCTTTCCCAAGCCCGTCTTCTGCCACGTCCAGCTCTACGTGGCTCTCTGTCGATCGGCATCCCCGAGGATATACTCATCTGGGTCGACGACTCCACCCTACCCCACACGTGCTGCGCAATACCGATGAGCCCCCTCACGGCGTCTACGCGCGCACTGTAGGTGAACTTGCTGGGACCAGGTGAACTTACTGGGGTTGTAGATTGGGACTAGGGGAGCTGAGTGACCAGGTGAAACTGGGACCAGACCTGGTGAACTTACTAGGGTTAGAGATTGGGACTAGGTGAACTTACTGGCCTGCACTTGTCGACATTTAAAGACACATGTTCCGCCGTATTGTTCGCCGCCGCATGTCAAGTTTCCAGCACATTCTGACCGAACGGCGCGGGGCCGTGGGTCTCGTGACGCTGAACCGGCCCAAGGCACTGAACGCGCTGTCGTCGCCGCTCATGACCGAACTGAACGCCGCCGCGCGCGCCTTTGACAAGGACGAGGGCGTAGGGGCTATCGTCCTTACCGGCAGCGAGCGCGCCTTCGCCGCGGGGGCCGACATCAAGGAGATGAGCGATATGACGTTCCCCGAGACGTACACCCAGGACATGCTCGGCGACTGGGCGGATTTGACCAAGACAAAGAAGCCTGTAGTCGCGGCTGTCAACGGCTTTGCTCTCGGCGGCGGCTGCGAGTTGGCCATGATGTGTGACATAATTCTCGCGGGCACCGGCGCCAAGTTTGGCCAGCCGGAGATCGGTTTAGGGATCATCCCCGGCGCCGGTGGCACTCAGCGCTTGTGTCGCGCCGTCGGCAAGTCAAAGGCCATGGAGTTGTGCTTGACTGGAGCTCACGTATCCGCCGACGAGGCGCTCCGGTGTGGCCTCGTTGCCCGCGTCTACGAACCCGATCAGCTCGTAGATGAGGCGGTCAAGATGGCGGCCAAGATCGCGACCTTCTCCAAGCCGGCGGTCGCCATGTGCAAGGAGGCCGTCAATGCTTCCTTCGACCTTTCGCTCGCGGAGGGCGTTCGCCTCGAGCGCCGGCTCTTCCTCTCCCTCTTTGCGACCCACGATCAGAAGGAGGGCATGGCCGCCTTCAAGGAAAAGCGCGACCCAACCTTCGTAGATAAGTAGCCAACAGTACTACTACGCTGCTGCGTGTATCTGTTCGTGTTCTTTCTTTCTTTCTTTCTTTCTTTCTTTCTTTCTTTCTTTCTTTCTTTCTTTCTTTCTTTCTTTCTTTCTTTCTTTCTTTCTTTCTTTCTTTCTTTCTTTCTTTCTTTCCTGGTCCCGATTGAAGGGGTCTTTAAATCTCTCGCGCCGTCCGCGTGCGACCCCGCCATTCTGTAAGCGAGCCTCGACCTCGACTTTTCTGTCTCCAGAGTGCAATCATGAGCCATGTCTCTGAAGGCTTTGATTTCATAGCGCGAGCTCTAGACTAGTCCAGAAATTTTATTGTTTTGATATGCGAAAAGAAAGGAGAAGGAAGTTCGCCCTCATCTCGACGCTGATGGGTTGAGCTCGTACCTCGCTCTCTCGCGCCTTATCTAGCTTGCGCACTATCTGTCTTCAGTCAATGCGGCAAGCGCGAGAATTAGCACCAAGTGTCGCTCGTTGGGAGCGCATAACCAGGCGGCGGGTAGCCATCTGTGTACTTTGATGGCAGCCTGCTCAAGTTCGACGCTTACCCAGGATGTGAAGAACTCTGCCGTCGTGCTCAAATATCAGGTCTTCCCGACTCGGTGTGCAGCGACTGATCGGCACGTCTTCGAAGGTCCCATCAGCGTCGAATCTCCGAACAGCGATATCCAAAAGCGAAGTTGAGTAAACATTGGCCTGGGACTAGACCGTCGATCGAGCCGGTGCTGCCGAAAAAGTAGTGGCGGTCGCAGGGCTGAGTGCACTCGACGGCACGAAGATCCGACGGCCTCCTTGCAACGTGCTCCGCAAAGTTGGGGTAGAGTGACAGCTTGACGATGGCATCAGGGTTGTCCTCAGATCCTCTTGCAACCACATCGCGCGCCATCTCGACGTGCGCGGTAGAGATTGAGTCGACGCAAATACCGCGCTTCAGGAGGCCTGCCGCACGCTACCGCGGTAGCCGCAGTGCCCGTCGCCCACCTCGTTCTGCCGTCGGCGTCCGCATTCCGTCATTTGCTCGTCGATAAGACTGCGCGTCACGTCGGCGAAATCCGCATTGCGTACGATCCGAAACCAAGAGGGCGGTTCCGAAGCCGCGACGCCAAGTCACTCCCTGTAGTGCGACGGGGACAACAAGAGGTCGACTACCGAGTCGCCCATTCGTACTGAACAGAGCGTCGTGTCGGCTTCCGCAGGATGGAGGACAGTTCCTTGGCGCCAAGAGCGACCGCCATCAGCCGAACGAGACATAATTGTCCATCCGCGCAGGAGCTCGCCCGGGATGACGCCTCGAGATCGAGTGCCCCGACTCGCTAGAGCTCTGTACTCTTGTCGAAGGCGCCGAGTCCACACAAATTGCTTGGATCACATCGGTCACGTTGCCGTAGAGGTCAATCGGGTCGGTACTTCCAGGAGTTCGCCTGACCGGCTCTGCTTCTGACATCACCTCATTGTGTACGTCGTCCTCGTCGTCACGCACTCCACCGTTTTCCCTGGCGTACTTGGCTCGTTTCCTCGCAGCTGGTCGCGGGTGGAAGAAGGCCCTTCGAGGCTCTGCAGCGTCGCCTTTGCTTCAGCTACCCGCTGCTCCTCAGCACACTTGTCGCGTTCAATCTCTTCGTTGGTACGGCGCTTTCGCTGCTGAAGGTCCCTCCCCCGAGACATCGTTCGGTCAGTGGTCGGTCGGTGTTGCTTGCTCGTTAAAAAGTCTCGAGCAGCACGCCGCAAAATGCTAACGTGTGACGAGCTATTCTGGCCGCTCATTGGCTGGTGCTGACGTGTAACTAGCTAAACAAACCAATCAGCGTTCAGTTTAGCTCGTCATAGAGCTCGCAGTACAAAATCAGCCGCCCCCCTCTCTGGCCAGGGGGCGCTCAGCCCGCGCAGTACAAAATCAGCCGCCCCCCTCTCTGGCCAGGGGGCGCTCCGCGCTGAGCGCCCCCTGGCCAGAGAGGGGGGCGGCTGATTTTGTACTGCGAGCTCTATGACGAGCTAAACCGAACGCTGATTGGTTTGTTTAGCTAGTCACACGTCAGCACCAGCCAATGAGCGGCCAGAATAGCTCGTCACACGTTAGCATTTTGCGGCGTGCTGCTCGAGACTTTTTAACGAGCAAGCAACACCGACCGACCACTGACCGAACGATGTCTCGGGGGAGGGACCTTCAGCAGCGAAAGCGCCGTACCAACGGAGAGATTGAACGCGACAAGCGTGCTGAGGAGCAGCGGGTAGCTGAAGCAAAGGCGACGCTGCAGAGCCTCGAAGGGCCTTCTTCCACCCGCGACCAGCTGCGAGGAAACGAGCCAAGTACGCCAGGGCAAACGGTGGAGTGCGTGACGACGAGGACGACGTACACAATGAGGTGATGTCAGAAGCAGAGCCGGCCAGGCGAACTCCTGGAAGTACCGACCCGATTGACCTCTACGGCAACGTGACCGATGTGATCCAAGCAATTTGTGTGGACTCGGCGCCTTCGACAAGAGTACAGAGCTCTAGCGTCGGGGTTTGTACCGATAGCACTCGATCTCGAGGCGTCATCCCGGGCGAGCTCCTGCGCGGATGGACAATTATGTCTCGTTCAGCTGATGGCGGTCGCTCTTGGCGCCAAGGAACTGTCCTCCATCCTGCGGAAGCCGACACGACGCTCTGTTCAGTACGAATGGGCGACTCGGTAGTCGACCTCTTGTTGTCCCCGTCGCACTACAGGGAGTGACTTGGCGTCGCGGCTTCGGAACCACCCCCTTGGTTTCGGATCGTACGCAATGCGGATTTCGCCGACGTGACGCGCAGTCTTATCGACGAGCAAATGACGGAATGCGGACGCCGACGGCAGAACGAGGTGGGCGACGGGCACTGCGGCTACCGCGGTATCGTGCGGCAGGTTCTCCTGAAGCGTGGTATTTGCGTCGACTCAATCTCTACCGCGCTCGTCGAGATGGCGCGCGATGTGGTTGCAAGAGGATCTGAGGACAACCCCGATGCCATCGTCAATCTGTCACTCTACCCCAACTTTGCGGAGCACGTTGCAAGGAGGCCGTCGGATCTTCGTGCCGTCGAGTGCACTCAGCCCTGCGACCGCCACTACTTGTTCGGCAGCACCGACTCGATCGACGGTCTAGTCCCAGGCCAATGTTTACTCGACTTCGCTTTTGGACATCACTGTTCGGAGATTCGACGCTGATGGGACCTTCGAGGACGTGCCGATCAGTTGCTGCACACCGAGTCGGGAAGACCTGATATTTGAGTACGACGGCAGAGTTCTTCGCGTCCTGGGTAAGCGTCGAACTTGAGCAGGCTGTCATCAAAGTACACAGATGGCTACCCGCAGCCTGGTTAAGCGCTCGCAACGAGCGACACTTGGTGCTAATTCTCGCGCTTGCAGCATTGACTGAAGACAGATAGTGCGCAAGCTAGATAAGGCGCGAGAGAGCGAGGTACGAGCTCAACCTATCAGCGTCGAGATGAGGACGAACTTCCTTCTCCTTTCTTTTCGCATACCAAAACAATAACATTTCTGGACTAGTCTAGAGCTCGCGCTATGAAATCAAAGCCGTCTCTCTGGTATGTATCCAGAACCCTCCTCCAAAAAAAGTGCCTCTGGGCCGAGGTCGAGGCGGCGGTGTCCTCTGATGACCGGGGCGGTGCGGCAGGAGTACGTCGACGTGTACAATAACGTCGTAGCGCCGCGGACGCGACCTATTTGTGGCCAGCGATTTGTACGTGTAGGCTGCCCTCGACGAGACACTAGGAGCGTGCAAGGCGACCCTCCAAACCCTCGCCTCCTATCTCTCTTTGCCTCTTCATTCGTGCATTCGGAAGGTCCTTCCTGACTACGATGGTAGTAAGTGCCACCTCCTTTTCCTAGTTTAGTTAGCTAGCTCTAGGAGTCTAGCTAGTGTTTTTGCGTGGTGTTTGTTTCTTCCGTGTTAATTTTGGTTTCTAAGAAAAAATATGGCCAGAGACACCTGCTCTGGTCAATGGAGGACCAATTAAAAAACGACGGCGAATAAGTAGAATGCAAGATGGCCACAAAGAGGTACGTAGGATGAGAGAAGGGAGCTGAGAGCGTTCGACGAGCCCATCAATAAAGCGATCACCATAGAGCAGGTCTATGGAGAGCCAGCTTCTTCTCGGCGCGTGCGCGACGCGTAGGACACATCCTCAAACAGCTCGAGGGTAATTTATTTCCCCTGGACGTTGGTTTAGTTGCTGTTTCCACTTGAACAGTCAGACGTAAATCATGCTGACATACATTCAAGAGATTCAGATTTGGCTCGCTCTCCCAAACAAATTAATTGGATCACTGCAATGAACGTACCAGGCCGTTGAGAGACTGAGCAAAAGAGATGTCTCGTCTGATGATTCGATTCGATTCGATTCTCAAGGCAATATTATTATGCGGTTCAAAGTGGATTAGGGCCGGCGCGGCAGGGCTTTGGTTGAAAAAACAAATAAAAGTTGGAAAAGGGGGAATACAAAAATACGGAAGAACACGTTAAGGGGACAGAGAGAGAGACAGACGTACAGAGAGACGCATATTGAATTTCTCGTTTCTTGTGATCCGTTTAGTATTTAGAAAGGGGGGGGGCGAGGAGCGCTGCTGGTGACTACGACGATTGCGCTCTCGTTCCCGCTGACATTGCAAGATCGCAGCCTCGTCTCCAGCTCGTTTAGCTTCCCTGCGACTCTCGCGGCATATGGCGTGGCGCAGACGATCACTCTCGCGTTCGTCCTCGAGCGCGCGCATCGCGTCCTCGTCGCCGGCGTGCGCTTCTTCTAGACGATCATCACGCCGCTCTGCAATTGCAATACGCTTGGCCTCGCGTTGACGCTCAAGCAGCATCGCCGCATCCTCATCGCCGGCGGCAACAGCTTCACGACGAGCGGCCCGCAATCGCCCCATCTTGTCGCGACGGACTTCAAGTTCGGGCTCGAGAAGCGATCGTCTCGAACACGCCACAAGCGCCTCCACGCATCAACAGCGCGCTTGTACACTTTCTCTTCGCCATTCCACTCCTGGGCGAGGACACTGGAGTACCAGTTCCGTTTCAAAGGAACTTGCGCCTCTTTCGTTTTCCCGCGTAAATCTGGCGGCGGGAATCTCTCCGCGGAATGCACGAAATCCGGCCTTCCCCGCACCATGATCAAGAAGATGATGACGCGGTTTACCGCGAGAAAAACCGGAAGACGTCCTAATCGCTCTTGCGTCCTATAGGTAACTTCTCTTTCTAGCTACGGCCTATCTTTTTTCTTTATCTTCTTTCTTTCCTGGTTTGGAAACAGTCTTCCGTCCTATAGGTAATTTCTCTTTCTAGCACGTAAAAAGAAAATACGGAAGACTGACAGGACACACACACAGACAGACAGTGACGCACATTGAACTTCCCGTTTTTTGCGATCCGTTTAGTATGCTATGTACTGATATACTGAGCTGGCGACGACGGTTTCGCGCACGCATTAATCACCCGAAGAGCTTTTTCTTTTCCTCTAGCTTTGTAGAAAAACAGAGTCAGCTTGACGTCATCAGCCTTGGAGAGAGAGAAATTCTGACGTTTACCTCTAGCTTTGTAGAAAACAGTCACCCTAAAACTAGACCCTATCTCTCTCTCCCCAAGGTGCCACATCAGACGAAATATCCTGCCCTTCAGAGACTTCTGTATACAACGAAACCGCCCAACATTTCGTAAACATGTACAAACTGCTCTTTTGGCTGCTTCATCCGGCAACATCGTCATCAAAGCCGAAGGCTCGTGCGCCGGGAGTCTCGATGCGAAGTCGGCGAGGAGGTCGCGTCGCCGATGTCGTCCTCGCGGAAGCTTTTCGCGCGCAGCCATAAGTGGTCGGAGAAGCTCTAATCGACGTTGGGGAGTCAGGTCCGCCGCATCATCATCTTCTTCTCCGGCACCGGTGCTTTGGTACGAACAAGTGCAGGCCAGTAAGTTCACCTACTCCCAATCTTGAAACCCAGCAAGTTCACCTGGTCCCAGTAAGTTCACCTGGTCAGTAAGTTCACCTAGTCCAAATCTCTAACCCCAGTAAGCTCGGCGTAAACCCACTTGTACTCACACCACTCCTTCGAGCTCGTCGCTGTCGCCTCCGCCAATCTAAGCTGCTTTGATCCGCACACGCCGCTAACCTTTGAGTTTACTCTAAACCCCCCAGTAAGTTCACCTGGTCTCAGTAAGTTCACCTGGTCACTATATTCACCTAGTCCCAATCTCAAACCCCAGTAAGTTCACCTGGTCCCAGTAAGTTCACCTACAGTGCGCGTGTAGACGCCGTGAGGGGGCTTGTCGGTATTGCGCAGCACGTGTGGGGTAGGGTGGAGTCGTCGGCTCAGAAGAGCATATCCTTGGGGTTGCCGATCGACAGAGAGCCACGTAGAGCTGGATGTGGTAGAAGACGGGCGTGGGCAAGAGGACGCCGACCTCGCGGGGCGTCTGGCCCTGGCTCTTGTTGATCGTTTGGCGTCGGCGGGCCTTAAGGGATACAGGTTGGAGGAGCCTCGGTGACACGACACGATCGATCATGTATCTGGTACCGTTGCAGTGGCCGTGCGACAGGTCGAGGTTGCGAACACTTTAAGCTCGCGATCAAAGTCAGCATGCCGTTGGTTGTCAGGGGGTCGAAAACTCGACTGTAAAGAGCGAGGCGTCGTCTTCCGACCCAACCTAGTCTGCCGAAAAGAACTCCGACGCCTCGTCTCCGGGGAAAAAAGGCCGCGGTCATGCGCGCGTTGTCAGCATCGACAACATCGTTTCGACGGGGGCGTGAGAATGGCGCGCTGAAAGAGCCGCCGCGGGTCGTGGAAATAGTCTGCGAGGTCGCCGTAGACGGCTTGGAGGATCAATGTCTGGCTCGCGGGCCTACCTGATCCTTACCCTGAATCGGGGGACAACCCCACAAACCCACCCACATCCTTCATGCTCCCCACACACACCCCCCTCTTAGCAGTCGACATTTAAAGACAAACAAACAAACAAACAAACAAACAAACAAACAAACAAACAGACAGACAGACAAACATCTGTCGATTAGTAGTAAGGAAGTCGAATGGCATCAAGTTCGGCCTGTACGCAACGGAATTCTTCTTGCTCGGCGGTGATCTTGTCATCTTTCTCGTCCAGCGCGCAATACAGGCCGTTGACTGTCATGCGTAGCGACCTCGCCAGAGCTTTATAATCACGGAGCCGCTTTTGCAGCTCCTCCAAACTCAACTCCGCGCCCATCTCGTCGCTGTCGCGGTATTCGCCGTCATCTTTCTGACCACTCATACGACTCTTCTGGCGAGGCGGCGTGGCGTAGCTTCGGCCGTGTTGAACGCGTCGCTTGCTCCCAGACGACGGCGTCGGCGACGGGCTTCGAACTCGGCCGGTGTCGGTCCCCTGCACGACCGGGGCTGCCGGGGCGGGCGTCGGAGCCCGGCAGAATCGCAGGCGCTGGCTCACATGAAAGGCTGCGGGCTTGTTTTCGCCCGTCCGTGGTCCAAAACGTCTCGTTCGTAGCCCCCGGAAACGGAATTCGGCCGGTCGGCCAAGGCAGCGTCTCTCCCTCCAGCAAGATGACGTAGGCACAGCGCCACTCCTTGCTCAGAACGTAGTGGCGCCGGTAGACGCCATTCGCGTTGTCGATGTATTCGCCAGATTTCAGGCGCGGTCCAAGCGCCGAATTCAGGGAGTCGATCCTCGTGCGTCGGAGGTTCTTCGACCGGTCGCGCGCGAGAAGGGCCTTCATTAGGCGCCAATCCGACCAGACTTGCCGGCGCGTGCCGGTGGCCAGTACTGCCTTCACCAGCGGATCCATTCTGTCGAGAGCGAGCGAACAAACGCGGCAGGCACGTGCTTGAGCAGGTGTAGCGGGCCACGATGGGCAGCCTATAGGGAACACCGCCGCCCACAGGCCCGGGGGGAGCTCCCGACGACATGGCTTTGAGTATTCCCTGAAGGCCCTCGGCGTTCGGGCAGGGCGGCCTCAAACGTGCCGAGCTACGGTTTGGACGGATTTTCGCGACGGCTTTCAAACGAGTGCCGCTGGTCTCGATGCGCCCCGGCGCGCGTCGTAGCCCAAGGCGAGAGGGTCGGCGACGTGTTCCCACCTCGCACGACTGCGCTCGGCGCAGCAGTCCTCCGGTGACGCGGAGAATAGGACCAGAGGGTGCTGATCCTGATTTCGAAATATGCGCTGCAACGTTTCCTCTAGCTTTGCAGAAAAACTGAGTCAGCTTGACGTCATCAGCCTTGGAGAGAGAGAGATTCTGAGTTTTCGAGAATTCTGAGTGATTTCGAAATATGCGCTGCAACGTTTCCTCTAGCTTTGTAGAAAAACTGAGTCAGCTTGACGTCATCAGCCTTGGAGAGAGAGAGATTCTGACGTTGCAGCGCATATTTCGAAATCAGGATCAGCACCCTCTGGTCCTATTCCCTGCGTCTCCGGAGGACTGCTGCGCCGAGCGCAGTCGTGCGAGGTGGGAACACGTCACCAACCCTCTCGCCTTGGGCTACGACGTGCGCCGGGGCACATCGAGACCAGCGGCACTCGTTTGAAAGCCGTCGCGAAATTCCGTCCAAACCGCAGCCCGCCACGTTCGAGGCCGCCCTGCCCGAACGCCGAGGGCCTTTAGGGAATACTCAAAGCCACGTCGTCGGGAGCTTCCCCCGGGCCTGTGGGCGGCGGTGTTCCCTATAGGCTGCCCATCGTGACCCGCTACACCTGCTCAAGCACGTGCCTGCCGCGTTTGTTCGCTCGCTCTCGACAGAAAGGATCCGCTGGTGAAGGCAGTACTGGCCACCGGCACGCGCCGGCAAGTCTGGTCGGATTGGCGCCTAATGAAGGCCCTTCTCGCACGCGACCGGTCGAGAACCTCCGACGCACGAGGATCGACTCCCTGAATTCGGCGCTTGGACCGCGCCTGAAATCTGGCGAATACATCGACAACGCGAATGGCGTCTACCGGCGCCACTACGTTCTGAGCAAGGAGTGGCGCTGTGCCTACGTCATCTTGCTGGAGGGAGAGACGCTGCCGTGGCCGACCGGCCGAATTCCGTTTCCGGAGGCTACGAACGAGACGTTTTGGACCACGGACGGGCGAAAACAAGCCCGCAGCCTTTCGCGTGAGCCAGCGCTTGCGATTCTGCCGGCTCCGACGCCCGCCCCGGCAGCCCCGGTCGTGCAGGGGACCGACACCGGCCGAGTTCGAAGCCCGTCGCCGACGCCGTCGTCTGGGAGCAAGCGACGCGTCCAACACGGCCGAAGCTACGCCACGCCGCCTCGCCAGAAGAGTCGTATGAGTGGTCAGAAAGATGACGGCGAATACCGCGACAGCGACGAGATGGACGCGGAGTTGGGTTTGGAGGGCTGCAAAAGCGGCCCCGTGATTATAAAGCTCTGGTGAGGTCGCTACGCATGACAGCCAGCGGCCTGTATTGCGCGCTGGACGAGTTCAGTGCTCCTAACCCTAGACTAGTGACCCTAGCCCTTCTTTTCTTAGTCTCCTACTACCATTAACGACTCGAATGTCTAACGCCGTGTTCCTCACGGGCTCCCTCTAGGTCAATCACTCTCTGGAGTGAATGAGTTTTTTTTACTTCAAGGTTGAGGGACCCGGCGCACTGCCGGGACCACTCCGTGACAAAACGGACGCATAGAACTGCGCTTTCAGCCCGACGGCGTCGTCGACGCACTGCCCGGGAACATTTCAAACCATGACAAAGAAGTCCACCAAGGACGACCTGACGTCCCTCAAAGCGTCTATGGTCACACAAGATACCCTCGAGGCCCAGCTCGAGGCCAAGCTCAAGGAGTCCAACGCTGCCCTCGATGACAAACTCGATGCCAAGCTCGCCGTCCACGCGGCTCAACTCGACGCCAAGTTCGACGCCAAGCTCAATGACCTTAAAAGCGACATTAAAAGCGACATCGACAAGGTGCTCCAAGCGATCCAGTCGATCCGTCCCGACTCTGCACCACAAGCCGCGCTCCATGCAGACGTCTCGACACCACCCGCACCGTCACGCGAAGAGCCATCTGTGGTACGCGCTGCAGCTCTTTCCACGCCAGAAGTACACGGCGACGTGAAAGCTGCCGTCGAACCCCTCCGAGCGAATGCCTCTCCAGCTGCTGCAGACGGCACCGTCGAAGCGCCGGCCGACCCCGCTGCACAGAGCCGCCCATCGAAGTCGCGGACCCTTCCCCGCACTCGCGTGTCGCTGCTTTGCCGCCTTTGTCTGATGTCTCTCACGAGGAAGCCAAGCACGCTCCCGATCCAGCTCCGCGGCCCTCCCCGGTGCTGCCTTCTCCGGATCCACCTCCGGCTGCGATGCTACCTGCTGCGCCGCTTCGCCCGGATCCAGATCCTCCGCCGCACAAGTGGCTGCCTCGAGATTCGAGATCCGCTGCCTCGACGTACGCTGGGAGCAGACCTGATACGTGTTCATTCAACCCGATGGATTGCAGTACGTTCCGGAAATTCTGTCGCGATAATTCCTGGGACTCCACTCTCCGCTTCGAGCACAACTGGGAACAATTGCTGAACCAGCTCCCGCATCGCCGCCTCAATCAGCTTCTGTTTGAGACGTACCACGCGTATGAGCGCCAATCGCATGAGGTAGACGCCAGGCTGTTCTCCTTCATGCTCAGGTACACCCAAGACCACCCCGAACCCGCCGACCTCGCCGACATCACCTCCAACGACTGTCCGGAGTTCATGGAGAGATTTGACCCTCTCCGGGTACATGGTAGAGACTGCGTGCAGTCTTAGGCGTGTACAGACCATTCCGCTTGTCACATGCTACTACACAAGGTAGGGATTTAGGCCCTAACTCCATAAGGACATTAGGTCCCGTAGAAGCGTTCACACTGACAATGGGGAATGAAGCCTCCATTAGGTAAACAGACAACCTCATACCTGACGATACGCACCTGGAGGTCTACTCCTTGATGGAAGTGAACTGCAGATCTAATTCTTCATAATCTGAGATAATAATGGCGGAAGGGTAAGGAAGGAAAGAGGGGAAGCCGTCTGACGGAGAGAAAACCCTCTTGTGGAGATAGGTGTGAAAGGAGTGAGAAGTTCCAGTGTCGTACACATAAGAGTGTAGCTCTCTGGACCCCCTCAGCGTGTGAAAGAATGGTGTATGCATTTCAGACGTTCTTGAGGGCGGAACTTCAAGGGTAATGTACATAGGAGCAGCGAACAGGTGAATAAACAACAACAAGACATGGGAAGTTAACATGACAGATTAATTTAAGAAGTCGGGCGTGTCGTAATATTGCGCAAAGAGGCGGTATCCTCAACATCAGACGTGTGGTCCAATTCATCCTCGCTATTATCTTCCAGTTCCTTTAACTCTGGAGAGGAAGAATTTTGATCTTCGGAGGATTGGTCGTTAGCAGTGTGGTTCGTAGTCATAGCATCACTTAAGGTGACCAGGGGTGCCATAACAGACGAAAGGAGGGAGATAGCTGCACCCGGTGTTAAAGTATGCAGGTCCTGGAGAGATTTGACCCTCTCCGGGTACATGGTAGAGACTGCGTGCAGTCTTAGGCGTGTACAGACCTTTCCGCTTGTCACATGCTACTACACAAGGTAGGGATTTAAGCCCTAACTCCTTAAGGACATTAGGTCCCATAGAAGCGTTTACACTGACAACGAGGAACGAAGCCTCTGTTAATTAAACAGAACACCCCGTACCTGACGGTGCGCACCTGGAGGCCTACTCCATGTTGGAAAAGAGCTTCAGACTGGGTTCTTCATAGTCATGAATAAGTAATTGCGGAAGGGTAAGGAAGGAAAGAGGGAAGGCCGTATTACGGAGAGAAAACCCTCTTGTAGAGATAGGTGTGAAATGTTCCAGTGTCGCACACATAATAGTGTAGCTCTCTGGACCCCCTCAACGTGTGAAAACGGCTTATGCATTTCATACGTTCTTGAGGCGGAACTTGTGCAATATACATGAGAACAGTGAACAATGGGACAAACAACTACGAAACAGGACAAATTAATTATGATGTCGAGCGTGTTGTGATGTTGCGTAAAGAAGCGGTATCGGTATCCACAACATCAGATGTGTGGTCCAATTCACCCTCGCTATTATCGTCCAGTTCCTTTAACTCTGGAGAAGACGAATTATGATCATCGGAGGATAGGTCGTTAGCAGTGTCGGTATTGTGCGTAGTCATTGCATCACTCAAGGTGACCAAGGGTGCCATAACAGACGAGAGGAAGGACATAGCAGCATCTGGTGTAAGAGCGTGTAGATCCAATGCAGGAATAACACGATCATGTACATCAGACATAGCTGTGTGTAGGCTGTGAGCTGCTGCGTCGATTAGAACTCGCTGGGCCTCATTATACGTATCTGGAGGGAACTGTCCAATGGACGAGATAAGCGACCGAGAAATGATATGGGCAAATACAGCAGAGGTCGGGATTATAGTGTCCTGATGCATTTGAAGACTCGACAAGATGTTGTCTAACAAAGAGACATGCTTGATGTTCTCGGTCACTTGAGTATTTAACGTTTCGTGGGCCTCTTGCATCTGTGTGAGAGAAGCTAGTGCAAGCGATAGTTGATGTTCTCGTGCCATATCAATTGCTGTTCGGTGTTAGTGAGACGTAAGGATAAAGACCGAATCTCTTCTTTTAATTGGTGTGAAGATTCAGCCATATTGTCGTTGGCTTTATCTGGCGTGGGTTCAGCGGGTGAATTATCGATCGGCGCTGGTGACACATCTTCAGAAGTTGTATTTTCAGAGAAGGTGTCAATTATTTGTGAGGGGTAGCCAACTTGGACTAACACGTTTTTAAATCCCAATTGTTGATCAGGTGGAAGTTGGCGAAAGTAGTTAAGCATTGGCGGTACCGTCTCGGAAGAAGCTGCGTCAAGTTGATGAGAAACATCGTTAACAAAGCGTTCGATGAGCACACTAAGTAACTCATCAGGATTGGTGACTACACAGGCTTTATCTTCAACGGACTGTAACAAAGACCAAGCTGCCACAAGGATCTCAAGATTTACGCTCGAAATGAAGGGCAGCTGAAGTAAGAGCGGGGCATTAGCGTCAGGGTTGACGAGAATTTTAGAAGCATCGACGTTAAGGGATGTCGTAATCTGCATGAGCGCCTCTTTGAGCAGCTTGTTAATAGCAACGGACTTTTCAAGGCGGAGGATTATAGCTCTTATGTGGGCAGCTGGATCATTATAGCAAGAGAGTTGGAAGGGATGTTGATTATTGCGAATTAACGCTATCCCGTGATGGGATAAATTGCACATCACGCAAATCAACAGAAAGAAGGGGCGCGGTACATCGAAGCAGTGCGATGCATGTTGCTCAGACGCGAGATGATCTTCAATAATTTGTCGTATCCTGTCCGTTTTAAGCTCATCTTCAGCGCAAATGATGAGTACAAGGGGTGTACCTGGCATATCGGTTTCGTTATAGCATTTGGTACACGCCACATGTACTTTGACAACCCCTTTAATGGGTGGAAAGCGGTGAAAGCGAATACCTTCGTTAGGTGATATAGCGGGAGCATTCCGGATGCGCTTTGCTTTTACGCACAGCAATGAACTGAGATATTGGACATTATCCACAAACTCTGTCTGTTGTGCTTCCGTAAGCAGCTGCTGCAAAGACTTAAGCCAACACTGAGGATCCTTATGTTGCGGGATAAGGAAATTGGGTGGCGAGGAACCAAGAGCAGTAACGTTCCCTGACATCATCGCCAGTACGTCAAACTTGCAGTGTTTGAGCAGGAAGTACTCAGACTTCGCTGCTTGCGGTTTAGACTGTTGTTGGACAGTTGCCTTGGACGTCACGGGCGTAGATTGATGTCCTTGAGCAACCGACAAGTAGGTTTGATGCTTCCGATTAGGAGAACTAGTCGGAGCAACGCTTGGATTTAAGGCATTAAAGGGCGGAGATAGTGACGACACACCACCACGGCCACGGTTCAGTGCAGAATAGCGCCGGCTCGCAGCATCCTTGTTTTTAGTAGGATTCATCTTAAAAGGGATCTCCACATCGCGTCTTTCATTGCATTTCACATTTTAGCGAGCCAGTATTCCTTTACATAGGAGGGTTAGTTCGAAGTCATTTCGGACATAGTGAAGGGTAAGGATTAACCATATTGTTGAGCTATGGGCTGTTGTAAGCCAAGTAACGTGCGAAATCTGCTGAAGAGCGGAGCTCAAAAGGGTTTAGTAAATCCATCGGCGATATTATGGGTACCGGAAACGTGATGTAGACGTATACGTTTTAACTGTACGTAGTCGCGAATACAAAACCAGCGTGTGCTGATAGCTTTGGCCTTAGTCGCACTGTCGGGATTATTAGATAGACAGAGCAGAGGCAGAGTCTCCAAGTATAGGACGTTACGTCATGACGAACATGTCCGATGTAGGGGATTGTCGTGAGCATCATCCATCTAGTAGAAGTCTTTCCCTGAAAGGTTGGCGAAGATAGAAGTGAGGATTTATAGCGAATGCCATTTCCGTTAACCATTTGCGTAACCAGACCACATCATCGGCACCACATATTGAGGGCGATAAGTTCACTCATGCGTAGAAGTAGCGTGTAGCTGTAACTTGGACTTCCAAGTGATGAGAGAACCAAACAAAAGATGGCGTAAACCGGTTGTAGACTTGCGGTCTTGTTCATGAGGTGCATTATCTGCATCAACGAACGCGACCACATGGATCAAAGTTACCCTGAATTAACTTGTTCTTTAGTGTAATCCAACATGGTGGCCATGTCAGTGCGATTACCGATACGAAGTCGCAGAAGATGGTCCATTAGAGCGGAAGAGCCAGAGTAGTACCAGAGTCGAAGATTGCGATTTTCGGGCTTGCGCAAGTAGCGGAGCGTTCCTGTTTGAGTACTTGAACTGTAGAATTGCTGGATTATGCATTCCTCGAGAGCAACGACTACAGACTTTGGGATAGATCAGGGCGACAGGCCAATTGGACAAACGTGAGCTTGCCGAGTAGGGTGGAGAAAGGCGGAAGAATAAACTTGTCCATATCAGAAGTTGGCTCTCCAGTTTTATACGTGTTGATGGTGACATCGGTGTGAAAGTGGAACGTAACTGCATTAAAATGGGTACTCTTCGAACAATGCATCAAGTTTAGCCTGACAGTCCAGTGAATAGAACCATCAGCTGTTAGCGTTATGCCATGCCTACGAAGATGACTTCCTCGAAGGTGTCGACTGAGGTTTTTCCTTTTTCCCTCAGGGCCTTGGCTGTAATTCACGACGTGAGTTTCCGAAGTACAAGTAATGGAAACGACGTCGTCCACTGAGAGCGTGCCACTTAGGAAATGTATCA